>JAECUM010044001.1:0-17256 GCA_016617855.1 Megalonaias nervosa
ATATATATATATATATATATATATATATATATATATAGTAAATGCAGATAACAAACTACATCTGAGTGGTCGCATATGTTGAACCGTTTGTTATTAATCAGACATGAGCAATATCGATGTTGACTTTGGACTACGGTATTTCATTTTCTATTTTTCTCTTTTATAGGTGTTTCATGAAACAGAGCAGAGCAGGTTTGATCTTGACTGCTTCGCTGAGGTTATTTTAATAAAATTGACAAGAACTGTGATTAATACCTCAACTTTTATTTCGAAGATGAAAATAAAAGTTGTACATATACTCCAGAAATCAGGACAAATGTATAATCAACAATACTTATGTTGACAATGGCTTAAGCGTTTTGGTAGCTCAATTATTTTAATTAAATACAGGTATGACATAAATTTCAGTAAGACAAGCCTAACCATGATAATAAATAAATCCAAGTTACCCAAAATTTGGTCTCAAAAATATACAGACACAAATATGCACTCAAGCACACGAACGTGCACACACACACACACATACAAAAACCCATACACGAATGATATTTTCATCAAGAGAGGATATATGAACTCGAATAGGATGTAACGAATATAAAACAAAATTTACTTTATTTCGCTGTATCACCTTGTAATCAACTTCACTGACACGGTTTATTAATACGTCTCTACCCAGTCATTGGCTCAACTTCATCATTTAGCAGCGTACATGAAAGCAATTTTTAAAAAAATAAAATCTTGAATGGTCTTTCCTAAGTGTGTGTATATATATATATATATATATATATATATATATATATATATATATATATATATATATATATATATAAAATGAAAGGGCTTGAAGACTTTAACCTTCCAGTTTATTATCAAAAATGCTTTTATCTCAGCACGAAATAATTTTATAGTTCTTTTTGTTCAATCGTATACACAACATACTGTTTTCATTTCAAATATCGACGATACCTTTTCTTTCGACAAGAGGTGCCTGAGCATCGATGACGTATTTTGCAGTCATAATACGCGTTGTACATAAAATAGAGTCCACTTACCGAGTCTTGTCAGTAGTTTTCGCGCTACGCACTGGTGATGGCTGAATGTAGCGGTAAGTACTGATTCAATGAATACGTTTTCATATTAGAGATGGTAAATTAAAACATAGCCTTGAAATAGATGATTTGTTTTCATTTAAAAAAATTATTTATTCATATCTCTTCTTAAACATTAGAGAGCTCCTTATGTCGTTAAATACATAAATAGAATTAATTAAATAATTAGAAATAACGAGGCCTTATTTTATGTCACAAAATTCGCTATTTTTCTTTAGAATAGTTTTATAGACTGACAATTATTTTTCCCAGCAATTTATTGAATTTACATTGCCAAACTGTTACCAAAAGGCCATTTTTGTGGCTTTTTATTTCTTAATTTACCCCAATGGATATTGTTTAACAATTAATACACAGGCCAATTTCTTTTGTTTAGATAAACATGCCTGAGCGATTATAAAGTTGTTTCGTAAGAGATAACTGGATTTGAAAGCATCAAAATCTAAAATCAGATAGAAACAATATTGAAAATGTCACAATGTTATAGCCCATACAATGTTATAGCCCATATACTTGGAAGAAGGTTTCATTATCCGAACACAAAGTGAAAAATGAAATCCGGAACTTACAAAAGAATGTTGAGATGTGAATGTTAAGGAAAGTTATAATTCATCGATTACTATAGTTTCATATCAGTCATGATATACTTCAACTAAGTTTTGACATGTGTAAATTCTTAATAAGTATGATTCTTATAGACTAATCTATTTTTCTCGAAATTTATCGAGTTTTTATTTCCAACATGCTACCGAAAGACCCTTTCCTGCGGCTTTCTTCGTTTTAATTTTCTGTTAATTTTCCCTGAAATTACATCTTGTAACAGATAATACAAAGCAATTTCATTTGTTGAAAGAAACATACCAAGTTGATTATAAAGTTGTTTCATAAGAAATATACAGAATTGAAATCCTGACAATATATAATCAGCTAGAAAAGGTCGAAAATATTTTGACTTTGTAGCCCATATTCGCAAAAGAAAGTTTTTATCACCCGTACATAAAATTTAAATTTGAAATCTTGGCGGTAAACAAAAAATGTTAGCATTTTCAATTCAAAGCAGTAATCAGAAAATGAACACCGGGTGAAGTATAACAGTACTTTGACCTGTAACATGAATAATAAAATTTAAGATTTTTAATAATAGAAGTTAGAAGAACATAAAATAAATTTAGTAAGAGTACATCAAACATAGCACGTGATAGAACGTAATACGGATCTCACCTGTTATGTCAAGGATCAAGGAGACCATTACACTGATTTTTCAATCCCATATGAATCTGACCTCTTTGTCCCATCATGGTAAACCTACATGTGAAGTTTGTGGTCGGTATATTCAGTCCAACCTAAGATACTACTCAAACACTAATTCATCTTAGTCAGATCAGAGTGACCTTATTTTCGACCTTAAGATTTTAAATTAATCGAAGGGCTTCCGGATATCATCATAAATAACTCGTTTGTTAGTTTGGGTGCATGTATGTTTAGCACATTTCACGATATTGCGTATATAATTATATTTCTCAGGTGATATTGATGACTTTTGACCCACGACATTTGGAGACCCAAGTGTAATGCATGTACATATTGTGTGTTAGTTTTTATGATTATAGATTGTTAGGGTCATTTAGTTCAAATAATAAATAGCTATTTTTTTGTCCATTATGAGTATGTTCTACAACGTCATTTTGTCTGTTACACATGTTTACGTGACCTTTAGGTCTTACTGACGAATTTGATAGGATTTGAGTTCAGGTCATTTGTTTTAAACTTTGGATAACCAAGTTATCTAATATCTGATTAGGTTGACAACTAAAGGACCTAAACTTGTTGACAAGTTGGAGTGATCAGGAAATTAATATTTTACCTTCATAATTATTCTAAAATTGTGTCTTTGATTTGTATATAAGGTAGTAACAGAATTAATTATTCCTATCAACGACGTCAGTCTTAGCAGAATCAGCTTTAAATATGTTTAGTTATAATTTGAGAGGATTTATTTATTTCAATTTAATGCTTAATTGTTTTCATGTACCTATTACTTAGGGATAAAAGTTTTAAGTAAAATATACTCGTATGTAAATGATCTAACAAAACAAGTCTGTTTTGCTTCTTTTAGCCTTGTAAACGTCTTGCGGTTGAAATGTATGCTAAAGCATGTCTCGTTTTCCAAAGCCTTTATTATGTCTATCTATCGTTTATGGCCCGCAACACCGTTATTTCTTTCATATAAAAATACTAATAAACAAAAGAAAATAGAGGTAAATAAATAGTTGAATAGTGTCGTATTGGGCGTTTTGACTACCAGCTTCAAGTCCTGACCCAAAGCCGCCGCCTCTAAAGCCCCGTCCCCTTGATGCAAGCGAAATACAAAAATGCGCAACCCGTGGATTAATAATTCACGAAAGTAGTCAAAACTTATACACATTCTTTAGCAGTGCTTATATGATCGATAATTAAGCTACGAACGCCCGCATAATATAAGCCCAGTAGTACAGATTGGATTGGTAATCAAGCCTTATAACTGGTACAAATTTAGTCATAACTCGGACAGCTAGATTTTCTTTTATATTAAAGAATGGCTGTGGCTTATAATGCCAAAAATCAGATTGAGGGTAACATTATTTCGAAGGAGTTCATTGAGGTGTCTAGAAAGGTATTAAACTACCAAACGACTGGGTAGTAAAAGTGTATCAGAGAAACCCTGAACGCTGCATCGTCAGAGTGCAGCTTTAGAATGGAATGGAACAAAATGGGTCAAACATATGAGGAAAAGAAATATAAAAATTTATACAATATGGTGCAAGAAAGTCAGAGTCTCTGACTAGATAAACTTACACACACACACACACACACACACACACACACACACACACACACACACGAACACACACACACATATATATATATATATATATATAACCAATATATATATATATATATATATATATATATATATATATATACTTATATATATATATATATATATATATATGAGAAAATAAGTACTCGGAGGTAGAATAAACCACTATGAATACTGTGAAATGCATATGCTAGTGTTGCGCACTAGTCCAGGTGATTGACCATGTCTTAAATGTGGCATCGGAGTCAAATCACATAATTAACTCTGTCGGCCATGTGGATTTGTTCGTGAATATTACAAGGTGCGTAAAACACACGCAACTATTATTGCTGAAAGCCAAAACTCCCAGTCTGATAATACTGAATGTGTGGTCGATCTTTGATGTGTACGGTCGCAAAGATATCAAAAGCACATGCCTAGTACCTAGTCGTAGGAGCTAACTCAATTATGCACTGCACGTGCGAAAAATACAGCTGTCGTTTCTCGAGTATACCACATACGCGCAGCACCTTCACGCGTAATAACTTCATGGGGTGAAGTTGCAAGAATATTAGTCAAAGAAGAAGAGAAACCAATTCAAACGGCAAATAAGCTAATGGCCTACCTATTTTTGAACAAACTCAGGGTCACATCTTTAAGATCCGCGAGTCCGGATCATACTTATTTATCATAACTGGAACTAAAGGTATGTGGGGTCGAATGGGAATGTTGGTAAATGGTAAGCGGCATCTTGACCACGATTGTGTACCAGTAATATCAAGTATTATCAGGCCGGACAGTGATGTTTTTAATTTTTACACAGTTGCATTATCAGAATGCTGAAAATGAAATTCAGTTTGAAGTAATCAGCATTTGTCCTAACAGATACATAGCCGTCTTTGGCGTTTGTGTTTAAGAATAGTTTCATTTTTATGTAAGTGATGGATTCTGACCGTGGTATTGAGGTTGATGAATATACCTTCGGCGTGTTAGATCAGCTGACAGCGGATGCTAATATCGATAACAATTTTGCTCCACCTTTCGATTTATATCTGCGTCAAAATGGTGCTACCAAACCTGCGTACGAACTCTCATAATTTTGGTTAGAGTCAAGTAGAAATCGCCCGTTGGAATCCCCCTGCTATGCCACAACCAACTCGAAGTCAACTTGGCTTAATCGCGTAGGTACACGCCAACAAGTTGACTGTACGACCAGGTGCAAACACACTCCAGGATTGTTTCGGACACTTTACACCAACATCGACTTAATGGAGACGTTAACGATCTCGACTGTTATTCAACAAGGACACACTTGTTCGGACAACAGTTACTGGGCAAAGATGATGGTTAGATGTAAAAGGTACAGGCTGTTTTTATATCAAAGGGGTGCAAAAACCGCATGAACACACATTCGGTGGAAATTTAAATATTCCTGAGGCTGATATTTTCAGTCGAGCAAGTGAAATACACAGTTGTATTATTAATAGACGAACTATGATAGACCCTAAATGTTACCGACGTGAAAAAATAATCGAAGAGGAACAATAATTATGAGATGAAACCTCAAATGAGAACCGCGAATATCACAAAATACAACCTCGCTTATTTGGTTTTGTTCTTGCCGCAGGAGCAGCTGTTGGTCTTGGTGTGTCTGGAGTCTAAACAACAGCAACCATCGTAGGTGCATCAATCGGAATTATTGTCGAAGTTATATCGAAAGTAACCGGTGTCCCTGGCGGTGCGAGAAAATTAATTTTATACGATTACATTTACGAACAGGTGTCTATTCAAAGCTGCTTGCAGTGGCACAAAGCAGTATCAGCACGATTAGTAGCTTGTATTCGGTGGCTATCGAGGTTAAATAATTAGACAGCTGTGCTCGAGATAGTGCTGTCGGAAATAGAAAATCACCGACAAGTCCGAGCACAAAAAATGGTCTGGTTGCGGATTTACAGACAATAAAAGTCGAGTAGGATAGACCGTTTTGATAGAATCTGCCTCCGTTGTGGATGATGTAATATCACAGCAAATAGCAGGTGAAGCATCGGTCGATACGGCACTGCTGGCTGTCAAATAGTCGTATACAGCTTAAAGAATGTATATACGTTTTGACTTTTTCATTCATTAATCATTCTTGGGTTGCGCATTTCTGTATTTCGCAAGCTTTTCAAATCATGGGGGATAGAGGCAGCGGCCTTGGGTCATGACTCAAACAGGAAATAACCTAAAACGTCAAATCTGACACTGCTAGTTGGATCGCGGTGGCAAATCGTTTACTTTTTAGTAGGAACGAGTTAGGAAGAACGGTTTCGTCACGTCAAATTAATATTGATTTTCTGCGAAAAAGCAGTTAAAAGAAAAGTCTAATATTAAAATATTATCAAAATGAGTCGATCGGGGTAAAAAGCCAATCTTTATGCACTGGCCATCCTTGTTGGTCAGAATTCTTGTACTCGGTATCTGACAACAGGATATACTCAGATCCTCTCTGACATACTTTTCTTGTTTGTTGTATTTATTTCTTCTCTGTTGTACTTCAGCCTCCATTAGAAGGAGATAAATATTAAGATAATATATATAAATTTTCAGCATGATATAATTTCATAAAATATATCATTGTTGTTTAAACCTGAAAAGGTCACAGACACTACAGACACTGTCTTATGGTTGTAACGTCCAAAGATGCTATGGAAATCAATTGAATTTCGCAATAGCTCCATGCTGTATGCAAAAGCAGTACACAACAGATATTTTCATGTTTTGCAGAAAAAAGTGAATTACTGGGAAACTAATAATATATACTTTGTTGAAATATAAAAAGCAGCAGCGGCAGCAAAATATTATCAGTAGGAGCAGTGGTAGTAGTAGTTAGAAGTCGTTAGACATGTTGGTGTTGTTTTGATTGTATTTCTTGAAGTATAAGCATTTATACAATGAGCTGGAAGTGATGTAAGAATATATAGAGGGTACGTTGGTTTACGAATGGTTTGTTGTCGTGTCCTGAAGATATGATGGTAATTTGTGGACATGTGGTCTCATAAAATGATTCAAATATTCTGATATTCTTTCTGTGAGATGCCCGTTACCGGAGATTATAGATCTGCCCGGGTTTCCTTGTTTGTGGAATTTAGGTAGAAGATAAAATTTACTTGGCCTTGGGTTTCCTGGGCTGGAGTAGTTTCTTGTTTGCTGGTCTATGTGCCCGATTTGGTATGCCACGTCAATACTACTTGTAATGGTTTTTGCGCATTCCAGTGTTGGATCATGGTCTAGTTTTTGGTAGAACCTAGAGTCACTTAGCTGTCTACTTGCTTCACTAAAGTAGTCTTCCCTATTCATAACGACCACAGCGGAACCCTTACCTGTGGGCTTAATTATGATGTCTGTTCTGCTTTTCAGTGAGTGTAGGGCATCTGTTTCTTCTTTTCTCAAATTAGAGTATCTGTTAGTATGGTTGATGTGTCTGGAAGTGTCGGTTTTAGCTGAGTTGATAAAGGCTTCTAGATTTGGAATTAAAATTTTTGGTGGGATCAAATTACTTTTCTTTCTGAATATGGGTTGGTCGCAGTTTATATTTTCCTCTGACTTATTTATTGGCTGCAAGGCAAAATGGGCCTTCAGTCTTTGTCGGCGGCTGAACTCTTCTGTGTCCTTTTTCAACTTCCCTCTGACTTATGTTTATGGACGGTGACAGAAGCTCAAACCCTTGCTGGATCCAGTGTACTTGAAAGGACTGTTATTCGCCAAATGATTTGTATTCCTTATATATATATATATATATATATATATATATATATATATATATATATATATATATATATATATATATATATATAAAACCTATAAATTTAACGAAATAATTTATTTCCCTAGACAAACAAGGTAAAAATAAGAAATAGGGCTAACGGTTTATGAATCAAATCCAAAATTAATTCAAGAATTAAAAAGATGTAAGTCCTATCAATGAAAAGTCCTAGTGAATCACAGTTAGGATCCCGAAGAAATTCCAAGATGGAAGGCGATGACGTCTTGGATAACCTTCAAAGTATTGCCGTGTCAACAGTTCCTTGTTGAATCACAAAGAATAATATTCCAGTTTGGAATTCCGAGTAATTTTCGATAAATGTCTTTGTCCAAGAATCAACTTAGGAGCACTTGAATTTCTCCAGGGAAATGAATCACTTTAAATTGAATAAAATAAAAATTCAATTCAAACTGGTCACAACAAAACACCTTTGAGCTTCAAAGGTTTAAAGCACAACTGAACTGATTCTTATGATGACATGAGTTATAAGACAATCTAAAACGCAAAACAGATTCCCGTATGAGGGTCTCGTGATGATTTTCCCAGTACAACGTAAAAACATTTACATGCCTAATATCATGCACTCTAGCATGGCCTTAGCTAAAATCAATGGTTCTTACTCTGGGAAAAAATAAAATAAAAAAAAGTTGTTTACCAGAACTCTGATTTCTGAATCAAGGTCAGCAATTAGATACAATGTTTCAAACTACTGGCTGTTTATTAAGTCAAACAGAACTGAATTGAATTTCTAAAAAAAAAATAATCAAATCCAGTTGACAAAATTATCATTACAATAACATGTAATGGAAATAAAGAAAAATAAAAAAAAAAATTAAAACTAACAAACAAACAATTTAATTACATATACATAATAATTTGCCTTTAAAAAAATACTCATTAAGAGTCGAGAGCGCTCAGGCCAGTTAGATACTAGTTTTGCACTGTTCGTTGTCAGCTTATTGCATATATATATTGTTACAAGTAGGCTCGTACAAATGTAACAGAAGAAAAGAGTGAAAGCCAACAAGCTTTGTATATTTTAACAAAATAATTTATTTCCCTAGAAAACAATGTAAAAATTGTTAAATAGGACTTACAGTTTGTGAATATAATCCAAAATTTAATCCTAAGAATGAAAAACACAAGTCCTATCACTAAATAGTTCTATTAGAATCTAGGTTCGAATCTCAACGACACACAAATACGGAAGGCGATGACGTCAGATGTGGTCCAATGTACGAATATCAACAATTCCTCAATTGAATCACAGTTTTTGTTTCCGAATTTCCGTGAATGTCTTTCAGAATATTTTATAAAAAAGTCAACTTGTTGAGTTTCCAGGTGAATAAATTATTAAATCCAAAAATCAGATGAAAAACAAACAATCTGGCTGCAAATAAAAAGAAACACCTTGTTCTTTCAAGATGTTAAAACGACTCTGCCAGAAGAATATTAAGAATGCGTATTTAAACCCCCAAAACATCATTTCAAGTCTCGCGAGATGGGTCATGTGGTCTCTTACTACAAGAAATCCATCACGTACGCCAGTGTAGCCCCACTTAAGAACCAATAGCAAAAAAGCGTTGTTTGCACATGGTGATCACGCAATAAAGGTATGACCCTGATACTGACCAATCATTTTAACTGCCTGTTTACGTTCTTGCTAGCCCAAGACGAACTAGGTTAACTAAAAATAATTCTCATGTAACTCTTTTACGTCTTAAATAAACAACATTTGCTAAAAGAAAATATCGAATTACTGAAAAAGAATTTTGAATCCTTTCAATAATCATTACAATAAAATGTAATGAAACAAAACTAAAATAAAAAGAATTTCAAAACTAACACACAAGCAATTTAATTACATATACGTAATATATATATATATACACTATACATATATATATATATATATATATATATATATATATATATATATATATATATATATATATATATATATATTACAGAACAAGAATATTCCAGTCGAATTACGGCCATGACGAAAGGGAGAAGGTCGCAAATATCGAGAAGCGCATCTTCCATTAAAGAGAGAATGAACTTTATTCTGAGATACACGGAGCTACACTGCGTGATTTCGTTGATACTGCACGCTATTTCCGTGCTATGCATGATATTCTGCATTGTTCTTGTCAACTTCCTTGTCGGATTTGAATCTAGTGTTCACAGTACGATTAACCCAATAGAACGCTATGGTTATATTCCAACAGGTTTCATATACATTCTAAATGTGATTCCTATCCTCTCTGTTCCATTTGCTGTGATGAATATCCTTGGATTAGTGTTATTGAGTTTGTGGCCACCGCCACCCAGGCTAAGGGTTACAAAATCTAAAATCCCATTTCTTTGTTTTCGTGTAGTCACACGTGGATTGTTTCGTTGTTTGATCACTAAAAATGTCCAGCGGAATATTGAGACCTGTTACAAAGTAGGACTATCACGTTTCATCTTCGAAGTTGTAACTGATAATCAAATTAACCTGCCAAAATCTGACTTGATCCGCGAGATTGTTGTGCCTCGAAATTACTGCACTCCAAATGGTTCTTTGTTCAAAGCCAGAGCCTTACACTATTGTTTGGAAAAGGAGATTGACAGTTTGTCTGATCAAGACTGGATTGTGCACTTAGATGAAGAAACTCTTCTTACAGAGGAATCCATAATTGGGCTTGCTAACTTTGCCGCCATGGAGTCGGGATCTATCGGCCAAGGAGTTATTACTTATGCCAACGAGGAGATAGTAAACTGGTGGACAACTTTAGCTGACAGTGTCAGAGTAGCTGTGGACCTGGGAATGATGAGATTTAGTTTCAAGGCCCTCAAGTGTCCTGCTATTGGCTTTAAAGGTTCCTATATCCTAGTGAAACAATCAGTTGAGAAGGAAATTGGATTCGACTTTGGACCCAAAGGAAGCATAGCTGAAGATATCTTTTTTGCTTTTATGGCGTGGCAAAAAGGATATTCCTTTAATTTTGTGGAAGGTGAAATGTGGGAAATTAGTACCTTTACCATCGGAGACTATATTAAGCAGAGGCAAAGATGGTTTATTGGGCATATGTATGCATTGCTTAGCCCCGACATTTCGCTCAAGTGCAAACTTATTTTGATACCAACTGATCTAAGCTGGCTTCTTTTGTTAGCAAATATGATTAACATTCCATGTTCGTTCATATACCCAACGCCAATGCCAATGTTTCTGAAAGTTATCTTTGCGAGTATAGGTGGCCTTATATTATTTCTCTTTGTCTTCGGATCAATCAAATCGTTCAGTATAAAAAGATACGGTCTAATCCGGAAAAGTTTGATTTGCACCGGGTCCATTGCAGTAATACCATTGGCGGCAATGCTTGATGGTGTTGCTTCACTGTATGGCTTCCTTACGAGAACCTACGGTGAATTCCATATTGTAAGGAAAGAAAAATTGCCATATGGTATATCTTAAATGGTGAAAATACCCGTATAATGAATGTGATATGATCGATTCCAGAAATTCCCACAAATACATATGTATTTATATCACTGTATGGCTTCAATAGGAACGGTTTGGACAGATTTCACATGTAAATAGTGAGCTTACACTCTAGTTGTACCTCAATAGTGCATTTACCAAAAAAAAAAAAAAAAAAAAAACAACAACAACTGGATTCATTAATCATTTGGACTTTTAGTTTCACCTTTGCATATCTGTGTTAATATTTGTGGAGACTGATGAGTCAGTTCTTGCTTAAAATGTCGAGATATTTCATTACAATCATTTCTCCTCTTGCTTAGTGCTATTTGACCATGAAGACCGTACGAGTGGGACTCGTTTGATGGGACGGTGATACGCAGTTATATTTGGAGATGGCTCGAAAGTGATTACAACGCCCTTCTCAACATTTTGAAACCAACGCAAATGCTACGGAACAACTGAAAGAAGGAATTTTACGCTACAGTAATCAGGTGATCGCGTGAAAAATTGAAGAATAGTTGGTTTTCGTTTCGCTTTGTCCATGATAAGTACTTAAAACATTATTCTCTAAATCAAATCACAACCACAATATCGTACACGACATCTGCGGTACCTTGTATATTATATGGCTGTCAGATTTGGAACAGCTTAACAATACAATATAATAAAATATATATTGTAAAAATTTCAATTTATTGCGCAAAAAGAACGTACAAGTCTTACCTCATTTGTACATCCATTTTTGTTATTATACAGACTTCCAGCTGAAATATAAAAGAGAACGTTTTTCTCCATGTACTGCAATCTCCCAATTCAGGCAATATCTAAATAAACTGTGCATGCTATATTACTTTTACTCTATAAACATATTCCTTTAACATATCCTAGATATTTTTAAATGCTAAGATAACGGAATCTTCTCGATACTATTGAAAGGGACATAAATACCGATATGTTTCCATATGGGCTGTTGCGGAACTGTTGGTTAACCCGTCCGTCAATGTGAAAAGCATAATCTGGTTACAAGAAATTAACTCGGATTTTATCTTTTTGTAAAACTGAGACAGCTAAAGCAAGCAACACTGCTACACTGTTATTCGACCATATATACTTTATCTCGAAACTAGTACCATAAAATTTGTGATCTATTGCAGCATTTTGCATGTTTATGCCATAGTACACAACAATTAAGGGATAACTTAGTGACACCTTCCTAATAAATATGGAATGTCTGCATATGTAGAACTAATACAAAGTGATAGGAACACTGCTTAGAAAGTTTTGACAAAAACAGCTACACAACTAGAACGAGAGAGAGAGAGAGAGAGAGAGAGAGAGAGAGAGAGAGAGAGAGAGAGAGGGAGAGAGAGTTCAGATCTCTTTGCTTTAAATATGTATAGATGTAAGTATAATTAACATATTGCCACTACGACAGTACGGCCTTGTGTAAAACTATTCAAATACATATTTGGATTACCATAGTATATGACTGTTCCTTTTAAATAAAAACATATTTATCATGACCTAGGCTATTTTTTTATTCGTATTATCAAACGGTATATAACTAAATTTCTAACCAATCCATATGCACATTCATACGGATGTAGCAAAATATAATTATATCACGGATTTAGGGATGTCTATATCGTCTTACCCTTTGTGGTGGGACTATCACAGTCATCGCACGAACCATTATCAGAGAATGCTAGAGAGAACGTGACTTATATTATGTCATTAATACACCTGGGATGTAAATATGCTAAAGGAGAGAGGCAGCTGAGTTAAGCGTGCGCGCGCACGTGTGTGTGTGTGTGTGTGTGTGTGTGTGTGTGTGTGTGTGTGTTTGTGATTTGGATTGTTAACGTAGCTTTAAAAATTTGCCGTCATGTCGCTACGATGTCTGCAGTGTGGCAGTTTATAGTGATATAGAAAAATTGGGTCATCATTCCGCTGACATGTTGCATCATGTCCCACCCAGTTACATTATTCTGACACCAGGTCGACCAGTCCTAACACTAACCTCTTAATGCTGAGCGCCTAGCGAGGCAGCTGTTAGTACCATTTTTGTATGTCTTTGGTATGACTCGGCCGGGGTTTGAACCCGCAACCTCCAGTATCCGAGGAGGACGCTCTAACCACTAGGCTACCGGAGAGGTAGTTAAGCATGCAATCAATTTTGTTGTACCTGTCCCACACAGTGAAGATTTAAGCGATGCAATGAAATCGTACTGTAGTGACTTTGGTGTAACCAGTCTTCGGAATTCAAATTTGGAATAGAAACTTTCACATCTACAGACACAAGAAAAGAGTGTACTTAAATAGCTTATATTCAACAGGAGCACTTGTTTCTAGATGTACCAACATGAATAAATAAAATCTACCATGATGTTTAAATTGTGGATTCCATACCTGTGAAACAGCATCGGTACACGATGAATCCTCGCAAACAGGACTGTTTGAAAAAAGAAATTCAGTATTTGCTCGAGATTAATTTCATAAAGCCAGGTAAAGTGACTTGAGTTCATCTTGTGCCGAGACCAGATAATACTTTCCGCATGTGCACCGACTATATAAAAGTGAATAGTGTGGCTAAAATTAGATTCATTTTCATCGACAAGACTTTATGACTGCATTGACAAAATTGCAAATGAAAAATATGTCACCAGATTTAACTTTTTGTAAAGGATTCTAGCAAATTCCACTCACGGAAAGGGCAAAGGAAATTTTGGCATTCATAACTCTAGATGGACTATAAATATAATGTGATGCTGTTTGGGATGAATAGTTCGTCTTGTACTTTTCAAAATCCAGAGAAATTATTCCACAATGAAGAAGGAATGTCTGGCTTTGCAACATTTTGAAGAGCGTAATAGTTCACTCCTTCTCCGATTATTGCATTTGGTGATCACAATCCCATTACTTTCATTAGCAAGCTGAATGGCAAAATTCAGATATTATTAAGGTAGAATTTGATGTTGCATGAATACAATATTGACACTAGGCACATTAAGGGAATAAAATCTAACTGCAGACGAAATTTAACGTGTTTAGAAGTATTATGTTGCTTCATGTATATTTTGTGGCATTTATAAAACTTCAGTTTATATAATTTTTAATTTTTAATATGTGTATTTGACTAATAGTTAAAAGAAGGCTTGAGTGTGGAAATCTTTCTTTTTATGAGGAGAGGTGTTATGTATAGTTAATTTGTATTTATTTGCTTGTTTTTCTTTTGTCTCCCCAAGATCATAGGTTATATATAATAGCATTTTGGACTTGACCTTGCCCAAAATCACGTTCCCTGTGTACCTGACTAAAGACACTGATATTGTTTTTTATTTTGTAAACAAAGTATACATGGTTAATTTTTCTCTATGATTGTTTGCTAACTATTAGGATCATTAGCAATAAAGGTAGACATGTTTATTACGGCGGTCTGGGTCTATAATATTGGTATTCCTCATGAATAAACTTGCTGTACCTGACTCTTACCATGTTTCTTTTTTATTATATTATTAATAACAGATTTTATCCGTTTACAACTTAGATTCTTCTAGAAACGAACGTTGAACCTACATCCTGGCTCTAATTTTGTATCTTAGTTTTTCTTTACAATCTTGTTTACTTGAAACTTTTTTATTATTGGTACAACATCAGAAGCAGAATAATTTGTGTTTTTGTGTTCAGATTTTTTATTTGGACGGAATTATTTATTCAAATAATATTCTCTTACTTACAAAGTGTTCAATAATATTCTTGGACAGAAGAATTAATTTTGAATTATGGTGAATTCAGACAAGGACATCTTGGATTATATTAATGTGATTAATTGAAAAACTGTTAAGACATCATCACACTTCAAGCTAATGGTACAGTAATACATTCAAGACTACAGGAACATCATTACCTTCAGGGCTCGATATTATTTCGACGGCCACTGGAATTTATTTAGAACTTTATTCATTAGGATTGGTGATAGAACTTTTTGGACTATTTGGAATTGATTTCGCAGTACTGTAGTTCTTTTTAAGATTTCGCCTTGTATTCTAGGGAAATAAATTATTTATTGAATTTTACAAAACTTTTCGCTTTTCACTGTTACTTAGTTTAAGACCATAGAGTCGTAACAACAGGAACAACAACAACAACAACAACAACAACAACAACAATAATAATAATAATAATAATAATATCGGGTCCTGCAACTAAATTGTAACATTATTATATCATTTGCAGTCTACATACAGAAAATATACCTCTAGGACAAACACTTTCAAAAATCACAGCTATATCATATCTCATTTGCTTCTACACCTTCATGTATCAACAGGGTATACGATCACTGCTGTAGCAAACAACTATTATTGCTGCTTTCGTCAGGGGCGCGGGCAGAATTATTGGGGGTGGGGTGGGGGCGGCAAACATGTAGTGGTCAGCTATTAAGTTTTACAGATAAAAGTAGTATAGTGGGGTACCGTAGCGACAATGGGAATTAGCATTACAGACCCCTCCTGGGCCAGTATAGCGACAAGAAATAAAATCTCACCCTGGGCCTGTATAGCGACAATGGAAAATTGAGTAGAGGGACTAGAACACCCTGGGCCTGTATAGCGACAATGGAAATTTTGTAGAGCGGCGACTAGGAGACTGTGGGTTTGTAGAGCGATAAGCGACAGGTGGCATGACGTCACACTGGTAACAATGTAGCAAAAAGAGAAGTACTGTGACGTCAGGCTACCTGAGAGAGGGCTATAGACAAACACGAATCAAGAGCGTTCGTGTTTCTTTTTTTTAGTAGAGGAAGGGTTTTATATATATATCGTTTAGGGTGGAGATAAAATGAAAATTAAGATCTTTTCGAGGCATTGGAAGTGGCCCTGAAAAGGGCCTTTGGTTTTCTTCTTTGTCTTCTTCTAAGTTCTTCTTTTCCTCCACCAACTTCTTATTTTCTGTCCTACACTTTTTTGACTTCCACTTTTTGTCTTCTTCTCATTCTTTTCCTCCTCCTGTTTTTCCTTCTCCTCCTCCTTTTCCTGTTTCTTCCTTTTTTCATTCTCTTCTTCCTTTTCAATCTTTTCATTCCATTCTCTCATCCTTCTTTTGTCTTCTATATCTTCTTTTTCATCCTTTTCAATCCTAATCATTTCATTTAAGATCTCCTTTCCTCTCTTTAAATTATTTATCTCCATAGTCAATCTATGGGGACTATATGCCCCAAACTGCATTCTGACTAACATTTCCTCTACCATAGCTAGTGTGTCCACCACCTCCTGCAATCTGAGCATTCGTTCCCAGTTACTTGCCATGGCTGACTATTCAGTGTTGAATGGCGCGAATGACGAACGCTCTGCTTTATGTCCGTGGAGCACGGACGTGAACGAAAACATCCCTTACACTCACTTCACACACAATATACTATCCTCACCAACGAACGAGCAAGCATAAAACACACAAACATACCATTCACACAATCGGGATGAGAAAAAAACATATTATATACTATCCACACTAACGAACGAGCAAGCATAAAACACACAATATACTATCCTCACCAACGAACGAGCAAGCATAAAACACACACTATACTATCCTCACCAACGAACGAGCAAGCATAAAACACACAAACATACCATCCACACAATCTGGATGAGAAAAAACATATTATATACTATCCTCACCAACGAACGAGCAAGCATAAAACACACAAACATACCATCCACACAATCGGGATGAGAAAAAAACATATTATATACTATCCTCACCAACGAACGAGCAAGCATAAAACACACACTATACTATCCTCACCAACGAACGAGCAAGCATAAAACACACACTATATACTATCCTCACCAACGAACGAGCAAGCATAAAACACACAATATACTATCCTCACCAACGAACGAGCAAGCATAAAACACACACCCAACGAACGAGCAAGCATAAAACACACACTATACTATCCTCACCAACGAACGAGCAAGCATAAAACACACAATATACTATCCTCACCAACGAATGAGCAAGCATAAAACAC
>JAECUM010044002.1:0-42773 GCA_016617855.1 Megalonaias nervosa
CAACTCGAAGTAGGAGGAATGATAAGATTTGGAGACATTTACACCAAAGCCATGGATTTTTTTGTCCCTCCTCAGTTAATCCCTTCAAAGGAAATACTGTCAAGAGTGATCACGTCATTATTTCCTGAATCCAAGCGTACAGTCATTTATGAAAATTGTGTTAGATACAGTTGCTTTACAGGTCTTGTGGAGAGATGTAAAGTTTCAACCGACGACACCTCAGTCCATATTCCCAATGAATGTAAAGCGGGCAAAGACAGCTTCGGGTACTTGATGATTACATGCCCAACACTCAATGTTGTAAATGGTGAAATTGTTACGTGTACTATGCATTTTGGAAAAACAACGTGCTTGATGATTAGAGGGGCTTCACTACAGATCTATCAACAACTAGACTTCACACAGAGCACCGTGAATGGATTGGTGTACTTATGCGAGAATCTAAAGCTCTGCAAGGGAAGGAGATGTGATGAGAAGTACCTGGCATCAAAAAATGATGTCAAAGAAGATTGGTCAAGGTTTTGTAGCGAAAATCAGATTGATCAACGTGTACGATCTAGAGTGTGCAAGATTGTTGTACCGTGGACTTCCAAACAGGAATTATGCTCGGCATGTAGAAACAATCTTCGTTGCCAGAAGAAAAGGAAAGCAGAGTATGATGATGATGCTTGCATTATTCCTGATATGGAAACAAGTGAAGATAATAAGATAACACCTGTAGAAACACCAAGCATGGAATTAGAACCAAATCAGATGGTGGCCGAGGCTCCAGAAGTAATGTTAACTGCAAATGCTGACACCGAAATGGATAAACTGCTTAAGGTTGTTACATTTAGTGGTGTACCAGAGAGATTTAACATTTTGTTGGAATCTCAACTTAGAAATAATGAGAAAGAGAAGGATCCAAGACAAAGGCGGTGGAATCAGGATATTATAAATCTTTGTTTAAGTCTATATTGCAAGTCACCAAGTGCTTATCAGGACCTTAAGTCATCCGGATTTCTGACATTGCCATCCAGACGCCTTTTGCAGTACTACAAAAACTCAGTTAAACAGCCCAAAAAAAAATGTTGACGAAAATTTGACTTGGATGGTTAGAAGCAGAAAGACAGAAGATAAGTGAATTTGGAAAGCTGGTGGAATTTTAATTGATGAAATGACAATTCAGGACAACTTAAATATCAAAGGAAGGGGATGAATGGAAGTTGGTTGGCACTGTGGACATGGGGGAGATAAACAAAAGAATTAACGTGATACTGAATGGTCAGAAAAAGATCAAGCTTGCAACCTGTGTTTTCCAGTTGATATTTCATGGTTTCACAGGATTTAGGTGGCCAGTTGCATATTTTGCATCAGAAACAGCCACAGCCCACCAGATTTTTCTAAACGTATGGGAAAGTGTTGACAAACTTACTACAGAGGTTTCATTGTTAATTATATAATGATAGATCAACCAATCGCACATGTTCTTCTATGTTGTTTACAGGCGACCCCAAAGAAGAAGGGTATATGATGATGAATATGTATGATGCTAGCCATAGGATTTGCATCATTCAAGACATGATGCACATTTTAAAGAAAATACGCAATAACTTGGAGTCGAGCAAATAAGCAAATGAACATGCATCTGGACGATTTCTGTCTATGGGAGACGGCTTGGTCATAATTTGGGACTTAGCCTCATAGGCGTTCAAGTTTAAGCTTCAGGGAGGTTTCAGCATGCACAGGAAACTGTTGAATGAACATCTTGAATTGACACCTCTCACAAAGATGTGGAAATCTTTGGCAATAGACGTTCTCGGGAAGGAAATGCTTTTTTGATGCGATCTTATCAGGCCTTATTGACTAACCCAGACAGTGTAGGGCGGACTGTAAATCTCCTTGATCAAACCAGCAAGATCACTGAAGTATTTTGTGATAAAAATCAATCAGTTAGTGACATTAGTGATCCTTGCCTTGGCATGCTTCATGAGGTTCTAAACTTTTTCAACACTTGGGAGAAAACAGTCTCTGAGTCAACCTTACTTGTGCCAGGAAAGCATCTTATGAGCAAAGAAACAAGAGATGACCTCAACTCTTCCCTGTTGGGTTTAATATCACTCTGCCACCAACATGTTGGAAGTGGTAGGGCCATAAGTCCAGGATTTTTCAATTCTGACCTGATAGAGAACATCTGTCAACAGAGAGGCATCAAGAATGGGTTAAACACAAATCCAACAATACAACAGTATGGACTGTCCGCAAACAGCATTTGTCATGGGCAAACATCCGTGTCTTCCAAATCGAACTCTAGTTCGAAGGCTTCATATTTATCTGCAAGAGTACCATGTGCTTTGAATGCCAAATCAAAATCGGTTAGAAAAGCTAAACTTCGGGTATAAGTACATATATATGAGTGGCTTGTAGAAAAAGATCTCCTTTATGAATTGATCAAACGAACAAGTGTGAAATGATATGAATTTCATAAATATAATTCCTGTAAGTGAAGTGTCATTATTTTTTGTATGTCATTTTGTGGAGGTACAAATATGTAAAGTACTACTAAGGTTAAGAAATAATTATTGAATTAAAGCATGACTGTTTATGATTATTTTGTCTTGAAGTAAGGATAGACTAAATACATTTAGCTTGTTATTTTGTTTGTGTTCTTATAAATATTTTCATCAATTCCAGTATTACTGTTGATTTTAAATCTCTTGATTAAACATGCAAACCAATCGTTGTATATTCTGTGGAAGCATTATTTGTTAACAATATTCATAATTTAAATCTTACCTAAAGATAAGAATAAAAAGGTATAAAACAAAATGTCACTGAGTTTCTTGCACTCTTGGAAACACACACACAAACTTTTCTATTTCTCGTTGCCTATCCAAGGTAGTAGGTCTCGTAGCACAACTTAAACCAAACAAACTAATATTATAATTCCAACTCAATAATTATGTTTTTAAAAGAAACGAGTTTTATGATTAGACTGGTCAATAGAAATGAAGGGAAAAAAATTTTAGATATACTTGTAATGCCAATATTACGGTGTAGTGTGTGTTCCTTTTTTGTTTTAAACTCTACGTTAAACTGTCGTGGTAACACTTATCTGTAAAGTATCAGGACCAGATTAAAGGCGGCGCAGTTGCTTCATGACCCTGCCTCACCTAGGGTCCCGCAACACAGTGAACTTGGGAGACGATGGACTGGAAATTACTGCAGGGCATCTACCACTCGATTCCAGACTTGCCTGTAACGCTCTATCACTCATGCAAAAAACGAATCATTAACTGGTAATATGATATCAAATGATTACTGTAAAACATGTTTTGCCACATCCACATTGTCCTCTCAATAACAAATTGTGTTCATCCTGGGTACATCTGAGAGCACTGTACTGTTCCATGCTGAGGTCGTCCATTGTTTTCTGTGACAGGTGCTAAATTTAGTATCAGGATGGTGCTCTATGCGCATGACGGTACAGTTAAAGTACCAACATAAAACAAGATTGCAAATTTTCCTTAAATTTTATTTGAAAATGTCTAAAAGGTTTTCTTATTTCCCTTGTGTCCCATATACAGGTAACATACATGTTCATGAAACATGCCTTGCTTATTTCTGCATAGGTAGGTATGAAAGAGAGAGAGAGCACGGGTCAAAGTGGCACACACACACACACATGCACATGTGCAAGAGAGATGAGGCAGGTAACACAAAGTACTAAAATTATCAGGATTAATGTGTATACAATGCAAGGACAGTCTCTGAATGCTATCAGCAACTGTATGTATGTATGTGCAGAGAGAGCATTTTTTTTACAACTTTTGAAAATAGTAGTAATATAATACTGTAAATAAAATTTTCACGATGCATTCATTATTGTGAGCAAATTCAACTAATCAATTAATTCTGCATTATTAAATTTCCCTAGTATAAAAAGATAGCACAGATTCTGTGCTGTGTTTGGTTCGATTATTAGACCCTAACACATATTTACTGCAGGGTAGAAACTGGTAGAATGGGCTACTTCCGCGTGATGGAGTCCTGTTGAAAGGCTTTGTGACCGTAATGGTGAAAATAAAGGTTAATTCGCCAGATTGGATTCATGCGATAGTCGTCCGAGAGTTATGCGTTGGTACATTACTGTCTTTTGAATGGATATGTGTGGCTTTTTCAGTCTTCTTGCAATTCTGAAGCGATAAAAGATGCATGAGAAAAGTCAAATCGAACAGAGGGTTGGGGTCACACTTGCACACCTTGTGTTAATTTATTGTACCAATAAGGTGATTTCATGTTGTCAGTGATTTTGTCGTACTTTACTGATAAAACATAAGACTCCTGTGTTCATATACATGTATGACTATATAGATTTACCTATCTGCAACCACATCATTAATGACAAATAACAAGAACACACTTTAAAATATGCTTGTAATAACCTTTAATATGCCCAAGGATGGAAAAGAGGCGAAGTGAATGAACAACTTGAGAAAATGTGTTTTTGTGAAAGTGATTTAATTGCATGTGAAGAATCTATAATTAGTAACACTTAAAGTACGAATATTTTCAGGCACTAAATATATAATAACGTCAAAACTTTGAGGTTTAATTTCATTGTTGTCGACAAAACATTAGCCATTCTTCAACAATGAATTGAAGCATTAAAGTCTGTCTTTGAATGAAATAATCCACATTTCCAATGAATCACACTATGACCAAGAATGAAATGGCACCATGCATGCCATATGGGTGCATCTCTTTTTAGAAACATATTTTTAATATGACTACACAAGTTTTAATTTTGTTAAAAAAATGATTGCAAATTATAGGTTTTAATAATTAGTATGTATTTGTAATATTGTTGCTTATTGGTTTGATATGATCTGCTTGATTTTATTATCACAAAATAAGTGATGTAAGAAAACAACCATGACCTCATATATAGCACAATGAATTCTCCAACTTTGCAATGTCCAGTATATTTCGGACCGTATTTTTTTAAAAATAGCGAAATATTTAATAACAGAAGGTTTTTATTATGTTTCTTATAAATTCACTTAAATTTTTACTTTGTATTCCAGATAATAAATTATTAGTTAAATTTTACTAAACATTTTGGATTACCTTTTTTCTATTACTTAGTTTAAGACCATAGAGTCATATCAGGTTCATTAGCCGATTAAATGTACAGATAATTACAAATGTATTCATACTTACATAGAAGGGGTTAAAAAATCTAAATGAAATGCCTCCAGACAGGAAGGCATGTATTAAAGATTTACTCTGCCCAAAATAAACTCTTCATCAAGCACTTATAAATATAACAATTGATGATGGTGATGACCTAACCTTAATCAACTGAAAGGTAAAATTGTTTTCATAGGTTATTGTTTCACCCCTTTTCACCAAGTTGAAAACAATTTATTATGGGTCACAAAATGTAAGTACCTATAAATTGAGACCAGTCTGGTCTCCATCTGGTTAGTTTTATCATTTTGAAGAGAGGGATACTTGAAAGAAACAAAAGGAAAACAAACCACTGGTATAAAGTATGGACTTTCAATGAACAAACCTTTTGATTAGAAAGAAACAATGGTAATCCTTCAATAAGCACTTGCCTTGTACAGTGAGTGATTAGATTTACTCACCCACAGGAAATTTTCAATTGCTGTTACAAGGTAGGCAAGTTAATTATCAATCTATGGATTTATAGATGGATGGCTGTATAGATATATAGTATATACTCTATTAGTTCCAATGAAAATAATGATAAAATGTATTTATTTTCTGTATATGGTATTAACTTGATCTGAAGAAGTTATATTTGACAATGACATACATAAGTTTTTGTGGAAGTAAAGTACATGCATGTTTACAACAACAAAAAAATT
Organism: Megalonaias nervosa; assembly: GCA_016617855.1. NCBI lineage: Eukaryota > Metazoa > Mollusca > Bivalvia > Unionida > Unionidae > Megalonaias > Megalonaias nervosa. Next base: position 5,877 of record JAECUM010044002.1, read on the forward strand.
GGCCAATAAACAGATACAGATTGGTATCACTTTCATTTCTAATTATGCTGTTTATATACAATAATATCAGCAAAGAATATAAATTAATATAAAATAATAATTTCAGTTTCTTGTAATTAGAAAATATTCCTGAAATGTGGACATGAACATGGAAATTTGCCTGAAAAGAAGAAAACTGTAATACATACTCCTTTCTTATCTATCATGAATGAAGTATGCTTTGTGAATTAATGCTTAGGAGTTCATAAATACTGATACTCTGAACTTCTGTATTGCACTTATTTTCATAAAAGCAAATGGTTTTATATATACATATATTTATATTTATATACATATACACACACACACACACACACACATACATACAATACAGCTCAAGTGTATTTTTTGGAATTCCACACAACCTGGTAGGTGACTTAATCCCTCCACAATGGAGCAATAAAATACTAACAAATCTCCACCGTGGAGTGGCTAATTGGCATTATTGATTGACATTTGAACATCCGATCAATGAAGACCACCCATGGAAAGAACGACACATCATGAGTAATTCACATTCAAATACCATTTCACCAATCAGTGATCTTTTTGATCATATATATGAACAATAGAAATTAATTTGAAAAATTATATATATGTATATATTTTTTTCTACATTTAGAAAACTTGCATGCTGACTTGACGAGAGGCCCACCTTGTTGAGCTTCTCTTGAACAGTGTAAATTTATCCATCTATTTAAATATTAAAAGTATACATGTACAGAACTGCCAATTATTTTATAGTTCAATTCTGAATGCACCTGCACAGTATGGGACTGGCTATTTAATTGTATGGAGCTAAGTTATTATTTCTGGCAGTGGTATTTTTTTTATAAATTTCATTCCTTTGCAAGAAAAGTATGTTTTGAGTAAAGCAATGAATGACATAGTGTTATTTGTTTATATACCAGAAATCAGAAAAAGATTAGTTTTCAAGCAATACCCCGCCTTTAGAAACTTACATGGTCTCTCCCTAATAAAGACTTGGCTTAAGGGGATGTTCAGCAGAAATCAAAGCAGTGACCATTGTAAGCACTGTTATGAAATGTTATCACCAAATGAAGATGTCAGTTTCAGTTTGGAGAAAGGTGTGATTCTAACATGAATGGCTCCGCGCTGAATGTACTACATGTAGCTGAAATAATCAGTCAATAACAACAGAGGTTTTACTGATTGAAATTTGAATAGTTGATGGATGATGATCATCCACAGAAAGACCCAAACACCACACATGATTTACAATCAGATACCATTTCAAGAATCAAGTGGTCATAATTTCCATATTTAAAAAAATTAAAGAAAAATGTCTTGTCCATTCTGTACATTTAGAGAAGGTTGATCGACTTATTTTGCAATATGTTTACACTTTTACTTTATTTAAAAAAAATCAGAGCCACCTTACACACTCTAAGGTTTAGACAATTAAATTCCAGCTGCCAGCCACTTTTGTTTAAAAAAATACAAGAAAACCAAAATGAACAAATTCTGAATTTACAAAACATGTAATGCCCGGTCACGAGGTTGAATATACATAGGCCTTCTTGTTCAATTTAACTACACGTGTACTGCATGGGACTGCCCATTTAATTTATGGTGCTAGATTGTTCTTTCTGACCCGGATGTAGTTTTTGTTCTTATATTCATCACAAGATAAATTGTTTTCAAATAAGGATTGGTATGGTTCCTTTTTATAAATCAAATCTCGAGTTTAAATCACACCTCTATAATCCTGTGATTGGATGTCAGAAGAAATAGTTCAAAATATTACTAGGAACTCATCAGGGCCCCCAAACCCAACCCCTGCAAAGAAAAAAAAACACAAAAAAAAACGTACACACAAATGTAAAGTCACTTGTCACTTGAAATTTGACTATTATTTTATTTCTGCACATATTTGTTGGGTAGCATGCGTACTTTGAGTAAACAGACTTTTGCTTTGGGGCCCTTTTTGCGTAAAGTTGGGACCCTTTTGAACTTTTGCTCTCACACACACACACGCACACGCACACTCTTGACCTTGTCTGGCCGTGCATGTGGAACTTGTCCAATATTGTTTCACATGTCAAATATGACTGCGATTTTTGTTGTAAATTGTTTGACAAATGTCATTCGTTATCCTTCTTTTAACTACAGAGTGCAATAATACTGAATTTCATATGATACTTAAGAAAGCATATTGCGTGAACTGCAACTGAAATAAGTTGATGAATGCATCTGTACATTCCGACAACGTAGTATTGAGAGATTGATAGGTCTTTTATTTTCATAAAGCCATGTTAGAGAAATGTAAATTTGACGCCTATCATCAAGATCAATCGATTAAGAGAGATGAGGAATCGATCCCATGTCTTCCACTGAATCTGTTTTAGCTGCAGAGTAGTATACCAAATTAGAGAATTTGGCTAAATGTTGAATAAATTTGGTTTGCGTGTTTTATATTTTTTCTTTCTGGTCTCAATAGCCAAATGCTCCAATAGCCACAAACAGGAAACTACACTGAAATAATTAAACGTTTTAGACCTGTATTACGATCAAGTTATTTATGTATCATTTCCATAATAAGTTTAGGTTTTTTTCTATCATGATAAAGATTTTGTTCTTATATTTGCCTTACAAGAGCAATCAAATAAAAGGACATGTAGATACAACCACACAGAATGCCTTAAATTTGTCGAACATTTAGGATTTTACAATTTTCCATATTGTTATTCATTTCAACAATACGCTGAGGTAAGATTAATTAGAAACAATAATCAAACTTCTGCTGTTAATGACAGAACCATTTTCTGAGCTGTAAACTACAACGTGCAGTCAAATGGTTTTATGTTAGAAACGCGCCTTTCCCACGCTGAAATTTGCATAGTGTTCTGATGCTAGTTTTATAACAGTGTTGACAGTGGTCACTATCTTTATTTCTACAACATCTGCTCAAGCTAATTCTGTTATTATGGTGAGACCATTAAAGTTTCCAAAGTGTTATATCATTTGAAACAGTTTTATCTTGTGACACATGAAAGAGTTGAAAAAAATGCCCCTGTTGGAAAGAACCATAAACTGATCAGTCATATAGAGTATAAATGCAGTTAGACCAACAGGGAGGTTTCAGCTTTTTTCTTCTGACTTTACTGGTAGCAGAGACCAATGCTGTCGGGCCGAATTCCATACTGAAGTTTTATGCTGTATAAGCCTCCCAGCACTTCTGACTATCAGACGAACGCTTCTAATTAATAAATTCATTTTGACTGACCTTGGTATGTGGATGGTAAGTAAAATCCATCTCCTTTGAAATACGACATTTACATGTCCCACATCAAAACATTATCCCAAAAATTTTACAAAAGGAAGAAAATTATAGCAAATTCATGTCAGTTTATGACGTGATGTGCAAAGAGGTGTATGTATGTATGGGATGCTTTTTCTAGTGATTAATTATCATTTGTTGTCAATGCAAAGGAAGAATAAGTAAAATATTCCTTGACAGACAAAGGATCAAGACTTAATTGAGATGATATAAATTGTAGATCTAAACTCCCAGGCAAAATTATATTATATTCCCATGGAATTATGTGGCACCTATTTGTGGTATAACCTTACATAGAACTAAAGATGTTTGAAGACTATTCATCCATGGCATTATCTACTTTCTGTATAAAGAAATGAAGAACTGAATGCCGAATAGAACTTTTTTATTCTTGTGTGCAAACTGTAAATTAGAATGCCCTAAACTCCCTGTTAAAATATATGTGTTAATGTAAGAAAGCATTGATATATTTGAAATAAAAATATTATTTATTAAGTCAAAATATAACATTTGTTCAACATTTATGTGTATGTCTGATCTTATTTTCAAGCCATTATAAACAAAATCTTAGATGTTTAAACTCCTTTTACTGTATTCAAAGTACCAATCTTACTTTTGACAAAAGAAAAAAAATGATTTGGCCACACTATACTATCATACCCAACAACTATTTGCAACATATAAGCTGTAGAGACCCAAAATCGTTCCGTTAAATGCAAACATGATGTACTTCAAGTTGCATCCGAACGTTTAATGATTCGGTTATGCTTGTTCTATGTAATATCACCATGGTAATATTGAAACAATCCTGACTACCTGACTAACTTTTATTCTTATAAGTGCATTTGCATATCTCGTTATAGATGGAGATAATCTATAATCTCCTTTTATTGTTTACATTCTTGTCATGTTGGAAAGTTTGTACCTCTGTTTCCAATGCAAATAATAAAAGTTTTTGATATATGACTCTTGTACAAATGAAAGTAATTTTACACAATATGTAGATCATATAAAAATGATTTGTTTAAATATTCATCATCTGGGGAAAGATTATTGAAACCCAGTATGTACATGATAACATTGTAAGCTGCTTTCATTTATCTTTTATTTTGAGAGAGAAATAGGCAGTTGTATTAATTTTTTTTCACCAGTGTGATGAAATTGCTCATCTTCAATGCTGAATCTGTTTACAATTTATTGTGAAATATTTGCTATTTTTGCCATGTGAAATCAGGCGCCATTTTTACTGCTGTGTGTATTGACCATTCAGCTTTCCATTAGGAAGGTTCTCAGGTTAATATCTTTTCAAATTCATCCATATTTAGTAATATTAATTAAAACAATGTCAGGAATTTCCTGAGTGTGTTCCCAAATAAGGGTGAGATCCGCCATTCTGGCAGTTGTGGTTCTGCTGAAGGTCTAAAGACCAAACAAAGTCTTTATTTTCATCTCGACTGATAGTCTCTTCAAGCATTCATAGCAAAGTAGACTAGTTACTATGACACATTAAATTTAGTACTCATAATGACTATAATACTTCTCTCAGTTTGTTTCAGCCTTTATTTCCCTCCTTACAGCAGATAAAAGTTTCCACAGCAGGATTTAACTGAAGACACTGTCAATGTGTCGTCATCAACACAGCCATCTGCTATCCATTGGAAAATCAGTATTCCGATTGGCATTATTGAATTTCCCACTTAATTACCCAAATGATTTTGAAATCACAAATTTCCATCCATTTTGTAGTGGTTGTGCCATTTGGATGTCAAAATAATATACTTCACACAATGACACACTTTGTTGCTACAAAACAACACACACTGTCACATCCAATGCATACAACATACTGTTTACATCTGATTTCAGACTGTGTCATTACAAAAAGACTAGCCTGGTACCTTGGCCTCTCAATTTGCTTTGCACACAAGGTCAGGCACACACCATTTAATGGACCCAGAACACAATTAATTTTACTACATGTATATGTTCTCTACATTTGTTTATCAGCACTGAACTTTCCACTGTTTGACAATCAATACAAATCATATGTTAATCTAAATTACCTTAAAAGATGACTTCACAGTGAAGTTCTTGTCATAGGTTCACCAGCATTTCTTTGAGAGGCTGGACTGTAAACAAAGCAATGTGCAACGGAACAGAGATTTCACTTCCGGATTGTCACCAAGACTTTATTACTCACTGTGCACATTTGCCAAAATACACACAGACAACCACACCATAAGCTCATATTCTCAAGAATAAACAATTACCTTTAAATCCATACTAAGAATGCCTACATCTAACTCTTGTATCACCACCAAAAGGAGACAGGAAAAAATGCTCTAAAAATAGAACGAGAACTATTAATTGTGACCTGATTCCTGTTGAGAAATTCAAGATGGCAGAGGTAATACAAAATGTGGTTTTGAAGTAAATGAAAATGATGTTGACGTTACATCCCAGATATTATTACTGCCACCTCTCCTGAACAGGCAGTCTTATTGACATGGAGGTTTCACCAAAAGGCTTCTAGACTGCTCTGGTGGCTAAGTGGTTAGACCACCTGCCTCAATGTAAGAAGTCGCAGGTTTGAACCCCAGCTGAGTCATACCAAAAACTTATAAAAATGGTACTTACAGCTGCCCTGCTAGGCGCTTAGCATTAAGAGGTTAGTGTTAAGACTGGTCGGCATGATGACAGGATAATGTGACTGGGTGGGACAGCATGCTACATGTCTGTGGCATGATGCTCTAGTGCTAGACATCACTGTAAATTGCTACACTGTAGACATTGAAGCAATATGACTGAAAAATTGTTAAAGCTGTTAAAAATCCAAATAACTCATACACCAGAAGGTTTCTTATAATATCTGGTTAATCCTGTATGAAAAGGTGCCATTTGCATATCTAATATGGCTGAAACAGCTGCCATCTTGAAAATCTTGTTACAGCTACTCCTCATGAAGGGATGGCTGTATCGGCATTGGCATTTCATTCAAAGACATCTATTGATGTTTAGTTGCTCCCAAATGAAACTGGTGCTGATCTGACCTCCAGTGTCTTGAAAATATTGCAACTCTGCTACTCCTTAATATCATTATTGGGTTTCTGACCTCAAATGGTTGCCATTGTGACTATTTTGAAAGTCTTGTTACTGCTATTCCTCCAGTTGTCACTTCAACATAAGTTTTTCATAAAAGCACATCATGTCAATGAGGTACGAAATGAAATAGTGCTGATCTTGCATCTAATATAACTGCCACAGTGGCTTCTCTGAAACTCAATATTGCTAAAAAAATTCAGGGATCTCAGCACTCTTTGGTTAAAGGGAAGAAATGGTCTTATCTTGAATTTGATAAAATTATTTTCGCTAGTAGAATGTCAGTCCCTTCAAGGGCTCTCGTTATATTTGGTTGTTGTATCTATTGTGAGTATATGACTATTGAAACAAAAAGTAATTATCATTTCAGCTTATATCAAAGAGCAGATAAAAGAACTGAACACTCACCACTACCTGAATCAATAATTTTTGTCCAGTTTTTTAAGTGACTTTCTTCATTATAACTTTTAGGTCTAAGTCTGGAAGAAACTTTTGTTTGCCTTTGAAAACTAGATTACTTTTTTTACGATTGCACCTTAGGAAGATAGGGTCAGAATCTTTCTTTTGCCTGCATAAAAACTTTGATTTTAATGTCATAAAACTTTTTGTATAATATGTGATAAACACATTTACTTTAAATTGTTATTGAGCAGGTCTTTTGATGCGTGCATGGATATTTGAATCTTGCTATTACCTGCTTTCAATTTGATGATTGTCAAATATGTGCACAAAGCACATAGCTTCAGATGCATTCTAAACAGCAGTCAGCATTTCTGTATGTATAATATATGCAGCCATTTGCAAGCACTGTACACCCTGATCTGTCATCACATATTTCACAGATCAGGGTTGTCCTGAAAGTTTATTGAGCAGAGTTGCCCCTGCTTTTCCAGCTATTCCATTATATGCTGATAGACCTAGAGCTATGAAGTTCACACAGTTGTTGGGCACTATATACACAGAAATCACTAGATACAACCTAAGAATTATCAATGCAAACATAAATCTAATTTCTGAAGTAATAAATTTTTATATTACTTTTAAGGAATAATGTTAAAACCTGATTTATTGCAATTCTGCAAGTCATAATATATATGCAAAATACGTGCCAGTTTGTGTTTTAGGACCATCTGGCAGAAGTTTTTACAATCACATGAAATCTACGGAAGTAAGAGAAACACCCAAAGAAGAGAAATTACCTGGTGTGGACAAGTTTGGTTCCTTTGCTACACCACTGAAAAATGGAGAGGACAATGCTGTCAGACGATCTTTCAATACCTTTGTGTTATTCTGACCAGCAAGTATTTCTGTTTGAAAATTATCACTAGTGTTACATTTATCACAACTCACATTAATGTCAGACTATGCTTTGTTTGATTTTGCACCCTGACTGCCTAATTTGGTAAATATTTTATAATATGTTGTACCGTTACATTTTAGGTCAGTGAGCTCTTGCACCTTGTTTCCTTCAAAATACTACTGAGAATTGTAAGTCATGTTCACATTTTATATATATGTGGCCACTTAATTAGTCAGTATATCATATAACTGTACAAATGGTAACATTACATCATCTCACATACACAACTTTTCTTGGGTATCATTAGTGTAAACCTTAAGCATTATGCTTTATCATTCATAGCATTCTGTGTCGTTTCAAATAAAGATGCCTTACAACCATAAACACATCCTTACATGAATCAGCAGTCTAAAGCGCTCTCCGTTACGGATCACTGCCATCTCACCTCAGTCTGTGTGGGTTCGAGTCTAGGATTCGGCGAATGTGGATATGTGAAAAAGCTTGCCAGTAGCTTCTCGTGGGTCGGTGGTTCTTTCCGGGGATTTCCCGGTTTCTTCCTCCACCATTAATACTGGCCGCCATGTATAGCCTATCGTGTGCTGAAAAATGGCGTTAAGCCCCACAACAACAACAACAACAAAACTTGTTGGCTTTTCCTCTTTTCTGCTACTTAGTTACAGACCAAAGAGTTATAACAATATATTTTTTTTAGAGACGTGTGTTGGGTTTGATCAAACTGAGAACACAAACATAGAAGATAGGAAGGATGCAGAATATCTCCTGATGTACAGAACAATGCTGAAAACAAAAGCAAATGCTACTTCAATTCATATTAATAAATATGACAAAATATTTTCAGAAATAATGAAAAAAGGAGTAGTATCAGATATTGCATAAACTATTTTTGAAAACAAAATGCTGAATAATAGCTTATGGAGATCATAAATCTTGGATATAGAAGAAAGCACAAGATGTTAACAGCTTGGCGTGAAAGTTATTTAAGTGATTTGGGATATAATGCCCTGGTTAGTTTTAATTGGAGTTGTGTCGTTCAGGAGCTTGTTGAGTTTCAGCCATATGTGGCTGATGTTCTTTTGGCTGTTTCACCACCAAGAAACAGACAGAATGATCACTATAATCAGTTTGGTCTGATTTATGGCATTTTAATGAAAAGAAGGTGCAAAGATCTGTCAAGAGTACAAAGGTTTGTAGCAATTGCTCTTGCAAACGAGAATGTTCACCAAAAGGTTTGTACCTAAAAGTTTTGTATAATTCAGTTGTTTCATGTTGAGTCCTGATTTCTGTAAAATGTGAAGCACTGTTTTAAGTATGGCTACACCGGGGTGTCCAACCTTTTCATGTGAGGGGCCACATTGCAATTTTTTTTCTCATTCACATGACTGTTTATAAAATAAACTTTTTCCATTATATTGGCACAGGATATTAAAGGTAGGTAAGATAGAAACATAACCGTTGTGCAGGCCAGATTATGGTCCATGGACAGTACATTGGACAACCCAATCTACACCAATTAAAATGCCTTGTGAATTAGATCCAGCACATAGAATCCTTAATGGATGTATTGTGACCTCTATATTTTTTCACTTTCAAAATGTACAAAATAAAGAGACAGTCAATAGCAGATACATGGTTAATATTTTCCTTGCAATGATCTCATTTTATATGCTTTTAATAGAATTGTCCTTAGAAATTGTTGTTATGTCATAAATTGATTTTAAGTTATTAAGATAATGACAGTTCTGTTGATTTTTTGGTTTTTGAAATTTTTTTTATTCCAACAAGATTTTAGAAAAATGTGTACGGTTTGTAAATATAATTTCAGTTGCCTGGTCGTTAGCAAAGAAAGAAACGCAAGCAAAAGAAAACCCTTTTGGACAGGTTTTCAAACAATTTTTCTCTTTGAGTTTAATGTTATGTATAAACATAATTTGAATTATTTGAACTTGTCTCAACAAAATTTGTGGTCCACTTTCTATAAGAAAATGCGATACCTAGAATTTATCTTATTTAAGTCACATTTCCCCAGGTATATGTACCTTGGATTAAGAAAATAGCAAAATGATGTAAGTTGAACATAAAATGCATTCCATTTTATTGTTCATTTTGGTTAAGACATTGATTGATGTAGTGCGGCATTATGGCCTAAGCTGATATTATGGGAATTCTAATGAATCATTGTACTTTATGCATTATTAATTACTAATAATAATTGTTAACTGACACTCTAAAGATTGCACGAGAAATATTCAAACAGAATACATGTATTTGAATTTAACTTTGTACAACTGATCTTAACATGGTTACATATCCCACATGAGCAAATATCCATATATTTTAGACTGTTTGGGATCAAAAGTTCACGTTCAGTACATCATATAGGCTGTCATTGAACCTATAGTGAATCTGTAATGCACATATCTGGCTGTGGGGACTTAAAATATCCCAAAATGTTATTTTCATCATGAATATGCTTATGTATGGTAACATATTTCAATTTAGTACTCTGACAGAGTGCAGTATTGTAGCATCGGCTGATATCACATTCCAAAGAATCATTCAACTTAATAATTGTTAACCAACATTCTTGAAAATACACTAAAAATGTTCAAACAGATCATTTGAATTATGTTTGCATATTTGATTTTAACAAGTACATTGTACATGTCCCACATATGCAAATATCCATCCTTGTTTACAAGTTTCACATTTGGTTGATGATACAGGATCTACTGATACCTATAGTTGATCTGTGTGGCCACATTTGGCTGTATTCACTTGCAATATCCAAATTTGTTATTTCCATCATGAATAAGATTACTTACAGTAATATATTTTAATTTAGTACATTGTCACTTGACTTTCCTGTATACTGGTATGTACTAATGTTTGTACTAATTTAGTACATTGTCACTTGACTTTCCTGTATACTGGTATGTACTAATGTTTGTACCAATGATCACCTTAAACTTTATAATACATAGTCTACCTAACTAGTTATTTAGCCTGTAAATGGCTATATATACTGCTAGAAACCTCATGTATTTTTTGGAATTAATATATCACTTTCATACATACCCATTGCTTCATATTTCTGAGTGTCAAGTTTAAAGTTTTTTCCCGTGCTTGCACCCTTAATGTCATTTTCAAATCTCCATATACATGTATAACACATTTTAACTTCATTTACCTGCATCTTACTGTTTTATAGAATTAAGTGAAACATGTTATATCTTTTCAAGTCTAGTCAGGTATCTGGAACAAAGTGTTAGAGTTGGATTAGTTTGGAGGCTCTCCAGTATTCAGGTGGTGATAGCAAGGTTTCATAAGGACATGTGCAATGTACTGCCATAAATTACCAAGATTAGTTCATATCACAACACTGATATATAGCACCTCAAAGACATAGCTTAGGACTTCATGAGAGAGATCAGCTCCCTTGTTCAGTAAGGTACAGTCTCCCTGGAACTGTATTTTCCTATCACACTGTTACCTTTTGTGGTTATCAACATTTAAATGGAACACATTTTTGCTATAAAACATGGTACTGGTCCCATCAAAATTTTTAATATTAGTGCACTATTATTTATATGAAGAACTGCCCTAGTATCTGACACAATAAATCTGGAACATAGCACCTGTCATTGTTTCTTTAGTGTGTACACCTATATGCATTTGGACAGCCATATTGCAATTTGCTACAAAAATCACTGCAAGCTATCTTGCTTCATTACCCCTGGGAAAAATGTTATCAGTTGTACAGACCCAAACTACCATTTGTTTTACATACCATTCATTAGTCAACTTTACTGTCTAAAATTTGCACGTTGCTTTCTTTACAGTCCAGCCTCTCTTAGAAATGCTGGTGAACCTATGACAAGAACTTCACTGTGAAGTCATCTTTGAAGGTATTTTAGATTAACATGATTTGCATTGATTGTCACACAGTGGAAAGTTCAGTACTGAGAAACAAATGTTGAGAATAAAAAGTAAAATTAATTGTGTTCTGAGTCCAGTCAACACAAGCGACACACTATTGACATCCGGTTCCAGACTGCCTCTACCATATTTACCATTGGACTCTAAATAACAAACTCAGGTCTGGTTCCGAACCTTGATTTGGCGCACAAAATCATTACCATTCGGTACGTCATATGAACAAATTTTGAAAACTATTAACTTATTTTTCTGTGCAAGATTAGTTTGGGAATTGGGATTATTTGAGTTAGAGATCATGCGAATTAGGACAAATTGAACATTTATGCTGATTCTCACATGCAATTTCCCACTGATACCATTGTTGTCATTTCAACAAGCTTTATCAAACATCTGTTATATTTATGATTCTACACATTTGCAAATATTATATTTCACCATTCTGAACATTATATTTTGTGAGGAAACACAAATAAGCATGGAAGCAATATAATAAACTGTGTTGACTATTTATATTTGTTCTGTTTTGTGCAATTATAATCTAAATAAGAACTTTTGCAGTGAATGCGCCATTTCTTGACACTACAATACAATGGAGAGATCTAGTACCTGAAAATGGCTTGAGCTGTCAATCTATTCCATTTTCTGTGGCCTTGACCACTGACACATTACAATATAAGAAGCTGATTACCAAAAATCAGTGAAAACAAAAGATAACAACAAAAGTGGAATGTTAACAACATCAGGAATTTAAAAATCCCACAGAACTTGTGGTCTAGTGTCTGAAAGGACACATTTCAGACATAGGGTACCAATGATTTTATCGTCCATTACAGTCTGTCAAGATGGAATCATATCATGGTATGTGTGAATCATTTAAGTCAACTGAAAATTTTCACATTTTAATGCTTCAGAATGTTGACATGTTCCTGAGTTATGCTGTTTAATATCCCATGAGAGGATATAAAGTTGTCTGATAAAGGCCAGAATGGTGTGCAGCAAGTGACACTGAATACTGTATGAAGCAGAAAATCATTTGATCACACTTCATGCATGGTGGCAGCAAAGGGCAAGCTGCTGTTGCTGGGTTTATGGTGAAGGTTATAATCTTTATATTTCCTTTGATTTTAATCTACTAATGCCCAGTGTCTGCAGCATGGGAGTTGTGGATGGCTTTTGCAGAGAAGGCATACAAGACTTGCTGGTTTACACCATGTTATATCACATTAAATGTTTTGATGTATCTGTGACTGACTCTCAACCAAATAATTTTTTTTTATTTACAAGTATATGTAGCAGATAGTTTACATTAAGTTATTTAGCCTAGATGGTGATGATGTGATACAGAATTCAATACAGTCCAAATCCACTGTGATATATTGGATGATAGAGCCATGATATGCTGATCTGTCAATGAATTACAGGAAGACTGTTTAGGAAGTCTGGAATGAAAGAGGAACACTTGGCTAGGCATCTTGTTTTTTTTTTTAAAACACATATTTCTAAAATAATCAGATATCTAAAAAGATCAAAATGGCCATCTTCTTCGCCTTATGATCAATCCTCCTGATTAAATGGTTGAATCAATACGGAATTTTCACCAACTAGAAATGTCAGCTTGGTCCTAAAAGAGAATGATATGTCAATGAATTACATGCAATCCACTTGTTAGTCACTAGTTCATATAGTAAGACTAGAATGTGATAATATGTCAGCAAAATTTCCATGCATTTTTCATCTTCTTGAAGTTTCAGTGTTAATATGTTAATATATCGCCTAGAATGTGCTGATACATCAATGAATTACACTGAATTACATATAATCCACATCAAATGGTAATATATAATATATACATGTAGACATATGCATGCTGTATATACATATATACATACTTCATATGTATATATATATATATATATATATATATATATATATATATATATATATATATATATATATAGATATATATATATATATATATATATGAATGAGCGGACAACTTTAAACCAATCTTATTTTGTAATTTGTTCTGACCACAAGTACTGTAATTTGTTCTTAGTACCTAAATTAAGTAAGAGAGCCTTGAAATATTGTAATGTCTCACTGAATTAAACATAGTACACATTCCAATCTGTTTATAAGTGTTGCAAGCATAACTCTACAATCTGTCAATGACATGCACAGGTTTTCCTGTGCGTCCACATCTGTTCACACAGCTGACACAACACAAACAAGCTTTACATTCACAGCAATCACAATTCTCTTGACTACACATTTTGGACAATGGTAAAGATGACTCGATCATGGGAGAGAGAAGGAAATGTTCCAGCACAAAACTTCTCTGACAGTCATAAGTGTTGCAAAGCTTTTTCATATATTCATCTTAACAGTAATCTAGGAAATACATAACATACTCCAAGTCCTTTTCTTTTCTTATATTCATCTTAACAGTGATCTAGGAAATACATAACATACTCCAAGTCCTTTTTTTTCATATATTCATCTTAACAGTGATCTAGGAAATACATAACATACTCCAAGTCCTTTTTTTCACATATTCATCTCAACAGTCATCTAGGAAATACATAACATACTCCAAGTCCTTTTTTTTTATCATATAGTCATCTTAACAGTGATCTACACCCATCCTAAGCACATCTTCCAACTTCCTGCCAATAGGAAGAACTTAATTTTCAACCCCCAATATACTACATCATTTATATCCTTGACCTGGAATCCTATTCCAAAGGCAACTGTAGGTATAAAAACTCGGATGGAACCCTGCGATTGCACAAAATCTCCCAGAATTCTATTCACTGATACCTTATCCATCCTGCTGTGGAACATCTCAACTAGACAATTATTTGAAGCTGGCTGTTTATCCTTGTATGCGTTCTCTGCCAAGTCTTCCATGATCCACATAAAAATGTTCTGGCAATCCTTCATACTTTGGCAACAGACAACTATCTTTCGGGACTTGTCACTCCTGGCTTGAGATGTTGTGGCAGCCATGCAAGCACTTCCTCATACTTCTCTGTGCACCTATTAATATGTATTTAGATATTATGTCTGAAGAAAAACAATTAATACTATTGTCAGAAAATTTTGTTTCACCTTACATTTATTTTATTTAAATAACTGTTTGTGTTTAAATGCAATATATTTATCTGACAATAAGCCCATGATCAATTTTTACAAATTGTTGGAATTCATCAAAAGAACACTGCAGTGAATACAGTGCAGTCACTTTAAGCAGAGAGCAAAAGGATGGCTGGACAAGGGAGGTGGCAAGTTTATAGAGGTGAAATATGTACATAGAATGAAGAGAGTGAAATTTGTTCCTTGCTGGAATATAGGATGTTTTCATCAGTTGGGGGTGGGTGGGGGATGTTATCACCATTATGGGAGTATGTGTTGAATATTATAGAACTTGTGCTATAACAACTTACGTTTCCCCTATTTGTCCCAAACAAGATAAAACTTAATCCAAATAGTGTTACCCCTATGTGTATTTCTACTAAAGTATCCCTTGATTCTTGCATCTTACCACTGTTAGTAGTTGTTGTTTGTATTCGTATGTCAGTTCTTTATCAGTAAAATTGCAATAGCTGGTAAATAGATCAATGAGATGAGTGAACTATAAAGAATATCCCAAATCAATGTATGTTTTTATTGTAGTGTTGGGGTTTATTTCTGGTAAATACAGCTAGAGACAGGCTTGAACAATAAATCATATACCGGTATTTCTTGAAATAGTAATGAACAGACAAAGGAAAAGAGGAAATACTTCAAATATAAGTGTAAGTGAATGGTCGTAAAAAGCAATGCCATCAGGTGCAGGATGAACTTAGAGCAAATATTAAATAAAAGAATGTGGTACCGGTCTGAAAGTCTGACAATGGTGTGTGTGTGTGTGATTTGGATTTTTAACGTAGCTGTTACAAGTCTTTGCTCTTAAGATAAGTAACAGAAAAGAGTAAAAAGCAACAAGCTTTGTAAAATTTAACAAATAATTTATTTCCTAGAATTCAATATGAAAATGAGAAAAAAGAACTTACGGTATTGTGAATTAATCCCAAAATAAGCCAAGAAGTATGGACATAAGTCCTAATAATTTAAAGTCCTGAATAAAATTCAGTAGAAGTCCAGAATAAATACAAAAATTGAAGGTGATGATGTGTCTGTGGCAGCTTATAGAGTGTTGATGTATCAACAGTCTTTTTTGTTGAATCACAGTAATATAATTCCAGGTTTTAATTAACTATAAATTCAGTGAATGTCTGTCCAAGAATTTTAACAGAGCACATTTGTATTTCCAGAGAAAATAATCACTTGAATTCAATAATTTGAAGAAATAAAATTCAGCCCAACTGGACACAAGATATAATACAACTTCAAAGTGCTAGATCTTAAAGCATGACTGGAAAAAATCCTCTCAGTTACAAGATTATATAGTTCTCTAATTGACCTCGGGTCACAATTAGCATTTTCTATAAAAACTTTTACCTAATAGGAAAAAACCTTCTAGAATGATCCTGATGTTTGCAAAATAAAAACTATAACCTGGCTTATGTAAAATACACTAAGGAAATTCCAAAACCTAGACCTCAACCCAAATGAACATATTTACTTTTATTAATAATAATTCTGATTTTAAATCCATACACACAGAGAATAATTTAGCTCTGTATTAGTTGTTTACACAAAATAAAATAAAAAAGTCAATCCAGGTCAAGCAGAAATGAACTCAATTTTAGACAAGGTCTAGTCCAACATACAATGTTACTTTACAATAGCATGTAATGAAATAAAAAATATAATAAAAATCTAAGTAACAAACAATGTAAATTAAATACACATAACAGTAGCTTTAGCAATTTTTCTGTCATATTGCTATGATGTCTGCAATGTGACAGTTTACAGTGATGTCTGGTACTGGGGCATAATGCTGCAGACATGTAGCATGATGTCCCATGCAGTCACACTATCCTGACACCAGGCCGACCAGTCCTGACACTAACCTCTTAATGCTGAGCGCCTAGCAAGGCAGCTGCTAGAACCATTTTTATAAGTCTTTGGTATGACTCAACCATGGTTCAAACCCATGACCTCTTGCATCCAAGGTGGAAGCTGTAACCACTAGGCCACCGGAGCAGTCAGCTATGGCATGTGTCCTCAGTAGGAAGTGCAAGCAAAGTCATCCTTCTCCACCTTTTCTGTTGCTGTGGCAGTAAGGAGAAGAGATGGAATGTGCTGGAAATGAGTCACCAGCTCAGCCACATTTCTATACTCTGTTCTAAAGTCAAGTCCCCTTGAAGCTGAAGTAAATGACCCAAGGCGTTATGAGTTACATGAGTGAATGCAATTTTTGCACGATTCATAGTATTTTGTTTCCTGCATTATTATTTTCAAACATGCGTGATTTAATTAAGAGAGCTATGTTATCTAATTTGGAATACAAAAATCATAGTCTTTTAATAACAGAATTTTATTGGCTGGAAATGGGGACAATTTTGTATTTGTTTCCTGTAAATAAATTACAGACTCAGTGCCAGATGTTACACAGCATCCTATTATATTTGTACATTGAACTTTAATATAAATAATATAATAATCACCAATGCAAAATGCAGTGAACCTCGTCAAAAGCAAGGAGACGGAGCTGTGACCACAAAGGTTCTTGATGCATAGTCTGTAACCATTCCTCCTTAATGATGGACTACATTCCAATCTTTTATATCTGTACAAAAGTGAAATTTGATTGCTATCCTTTTTCCTACATAAACAGTTTTTACTTTATTACTGTGTTATGGATTTGTTCTACATCCAGTCTTTGTAAAAGAATAACAAAAATTTTTAAAGCAAGTGATGTTTAAGATAAATGAAGATCTGAATGAAGAAACTACTTCCTGCACCAAAATAACTTAAGGTTTCTTGTATAAATATTGTCTACCGTTAGTGCAGGGGTCTCAAACTCAAACCACCCTAAGGGCTGCATAAGGGCATTTTTGATGACCTAAGGACCACACCACCTTTGTTACCTCTCAAGACACTTGTGAGGCCAATCATTTCGTGGGTTACAGAATTCAGCTTGGCTGGCCATGTGTTTGAGACCCCTGCACTGGTATATGATCATAATATCCCATACTCAATATAACAGTTGATTTCTTTCTTTCAGGAACAAAATTTTCTTAAAACTTTTATTGGTATGTAATAAGGCCAACAACAGAAATCAACATCACCACAAATCTCATAACAGATTAGATATTAGCATGTGGTATAAATAAAATATTTGTACAGTATGAATGCTGTATCAATGATATGCCACTCGCATAAATTTTCATTAAGTGGAAACTTGGCTAACCTTGTTTCCTTAGCATGTAATAGCTATGGACAATTATCTGTTTCTCGTTGTCATCATCATGATAAACCCATGATGCAGAATAAGGAGAAGGAGATGCACGTTGTTGTCAGGTTTATCATTGAACTTTACATTTCCTTTGTTGATAAAAGATTATGTGCATAAACAGCTGAAGAGAGAATTGTTTAATGTTGTTTTATTTATTATCAACGACAAAACGATACAACTTATCGTGGTTCCATCATGGAAACTTTTTTTTACACATACTTTGCATTTGTGGATACTACACTCCTTGAGGTAGTAAGATAAAATGTAGATTTTCCAGATCCATCAGGCGACATAGATTTTGTATGTATAATTGGTTAGCAAAGGTAATGTGGGAAATGACAGTAATCCATGGAATCAAATACTAGTAATGTGATTAATTGGTGTTCAGATAATTGTAACGAAAGGTAAAAAATGTCATTGGAGTTCCGCTTCTGACCCCAACCCTTAGCTTCATGTTCTCCTGCTTCCTAAATCATCCTTTCTCTATCTCAGTTTGCATCTTAATGTTGTGGTCTTTTGGATAGCATTTTTCGGTTGTTTTCAGATGTGAAAAATGCTATAAAATATTCAAGTTATGGACTGACATTTGAATTATCAAGTTTGTACTGAATGTAAATTGAAACATACAGTTTTAGGTAGAATAATAAATGTTTTAAACTGGCCTGGGCATAAAGCAGGGTGACAGAATACGGAATGATATGTTTTTTCATAACAGCTGCATCTGAGAAATTACAAACACAAATTAGTCACCCCACAGTGACTTCGTCCTCTACAAAACCTGAGGGGAGCCCAGACAGAGAGGAGAGCAGGACCCCAGAGGCCTTCAATCGTGAGTAACAAACTAAAATAGAAAATGAGGAGAAATGGAATAGTGGTTCCAAAGACTGTTGACTGCTTAATACATATTTATTTATTTGATTGAACATTTGGTTGTAGTAATCCTAATAGGTAGGTTTATGATATAGACAAGTTTTTAATATAATTTACCTACTTGCTACTTTTAAGGTTGAATTTAAACAAACATTTATGATACATTTTTAATATTTTATTCAATTTCCTATGCTATACGAGATTAAACTGATGAAACATTTCTCCAAATCTCGAATTATCAAAATCATTTAATAGGAAAAGGTTTTGGTGCCAACATTGTTTTTGTGCGTTGCAGAAGTGGTTGAAGAGTTTGTGGAGTACGAGATAAAGAAAATAAAAGCATTGTCCCAGCTTGAAAATGACATGATTGCAGAAGAGATGATGGCTCGAGGAGCCACCATTCATGAGATCAGTAAGTAAAACATCTCTTGATATAAATTAAAATTGTTTTGTTACAGGTTTAATTGAGTTTATTTCAGGTCCTTGTCTGAGCTAATACCCCTGTACAACAGATTGATAAAAATAATTTGTGAGAGTTCCTACAGATTTATCTTTTGTAACTGACATATGCTTTTAACATTTTGTTCTGACATGGAGTAACTGGAACCGGATTCACTTTTACATATATATATATATATATATATATATATATATATATATATATATATATATATATATATATATATATATATATAAGGAATTGCCTACAGCAATCACCTGTATCCATAACTTATTAGATTGCAATGCGATCAAGTTTGATAGTTTATAAGGAGTTTCTTATATTTGTAGATGAGGCAGTTCGTAAAGAGAGGAAATATGGAATGGCCCGAGTAGATATATAAACATCTCTTACTCCAAAAAAAACGATAAAAGGTTAGTGAATGAATCTTCAATAGACTTAATTTGACTTTGGTTTTAGAGTTTTTGTTTTGGCAGATAATGAAATATTGATATTATTGTATGACATAGGGCAGTGATAGTTTTCCACAGTGTTGAGTTTTCATTTTTATTTTCTAAAAGTCTAATACTGTAATACGCATTATAGTCCAGCTGGCATCTTTAAACAAGCCAGCTCTTGTTGACCTAACATCAGGACCATTGTTTTCTCAGGTTGAGGACTTACATTACTCTAAAGTGGGAGTCTACTAGAAGAAAGATGGTGGAATAATTTAAATGGGATGTGTTTCTCCAAGGTTAACTTGAGCTGTTAGGGTGTGTACAATTAGGAATATCTGAAATAGTGAACTTAGCATTTCAACAAGAATCCAAGAACAGGCCACCTAAAGATGGCCGATGTTCTGTGGAACCCTTGTTTTTGTATTCATTAAAGTCTCAGAAATAGAGACAGGAAAATCAATTGGTATATTTTGCATTGTACACTAATGTAAATGACATATAGAGACTGATCTCTTGATATGTTTGAATGTTTCTTGAGTTTAGAAGTTGAGGGCTTTTTTTAGGGCTAAAACAGCTAGACCCCAAATGAATGTAATATCATTCAGAATTCTTATGGAATGTCCTTTAGCACTGCATATGATATTAGGCAATAAGCATGGGACAATAGAAATGAAATGAAGTCATCAATCAGCAACAAATGAATATTTTGCTCTCCAAATCAAATTCTTGACTAGTGATGAGACTTATAGACATAAAAAGTCAAAGGCTTCTTGGGATGTCAGTAACAGATGGAATATGGATGTAAGAATTGACAAAATGAAGGCACACTCAGAAGAAAGGATGTGTGACAGTTTACCTTAAATATCGAACTGATAACCATTATATATATGTACATATCCTCCCCAGCCCATTATGTTTAAGCACACAGGGAGCAAAATCTCCAGGTTTGCAAAACAAATCCAAGAAATTAAAGAAAAAATAAGTTTTATCAAATACAGAGAACAATGTCAAATGATAGACAACATTTTAAATGATTGTATAATAATGATAATGCTTTTATCATCTTTTAGAGTTAAACAAGTAGGATGGTCTTAATTTCAAAGACAAATCTACTCATTTCTTGCCAGGGAAAGAATTTAAAAATGTGGGAAATGGTGTTTCTTTTTAATCATTGACATATCATTGAAGTAATTTTAGTATTAACATACATCAAGTCTCTATTATGTTAAAGAAATTTATTTTAGTAACCTTTGAAGTGGCATGAATTCTTTAGCAAATTTATTCCAACTATTACATACATTTTGTTATCTTCTCAGTTGTAATATTCTTATCATAATTTTGAATGTCACTGAATATTGGCTTTTTCTTTCTATTTGGCTATTTCTCATTTTATACGATATTGAACGAAATTTATTCAATAATAATATTCTCTTTCTTTTTCAGATTTTCACTCATCGATTTGTACAAATATTAAAGTATTTAAATGTTTGTTTTTTAATTTTAATGTAGTTTTGTTTTCAATATCAGCTATAAATCTCATTTTCATATGTTGGCTGCCTTATTAAAAACTGATTAATATAAATTTCATTTACCATTTGTTGAAAGATTCCACCCATTCAAATCTCTCATTATTATTGTACTTTGATTTCTGTATGAAAATAAATATTTTCTTCTGAATATTTAATATTTATCTATTTTAAGATCGTATTGTTTAATGTTTTAGTTTTTTCATATTAACAACCTAAATTTTCATTATTTGCCTAGATGCTTTACTAAGTAGTTGTAAACATAGTGTGTTTGTTTATAATTCCTTGATGGATAATTATCACCTAATGCAGGTACTTATATAATTCTAAATGATCTTAATGAATTTACCTGCAATGTCAGTTTATTCCTATCCATTATTTTCCTATGCATGACTGTTTGAGTGTTGTTTGATGTGAATGATTACAAAAGAATAAATAATACATGTATTCAGGTTAATACTTAATACAAAACATAGTCTTTATTATAATTCTTTTGTACAATTTTAGAATTAGATTTCAATGATTTAAAATGTATTGCTAGAAATACTGAGTACCAGAAGTTGTCAAGTTACCTTAAGCTTTTTGCATATCATTGAAGTAATTTTTGTACTAACATCAAGTCTCTAGTATGTTAAAGAAATTTTTTTAGTAACCTTTGAAGTGACATGAATTCTTTAGCAAATTTATTCCACACATTTTGTCATCTTCTCAATTGTAATATTCTTTGCATATTTTTGAACGTCACTGAATATTGGCTTTTTCTTTCTATTTGGTCATTTCTCATTTTATATGATATGAATGAAACTTATTCAATAATAGTATTCTCTTTGATTTTCAGATTTTCATTCATCCATTTGTACGAATATTAAAGTATTGAAATGCTTTTTAATTTTAATGTAGTTTTGTTTTCAATATCAGCTATAAATCTATTTTCATATTTTGGTTGTCTTATTAAAAACTGATTGATATAAATTTCGTTTACCATTTGTCAAATGATTCCAGCCATTCAAATCTCTCGTTATTTTTGTACTTTGATTTTCTGTGTATGAAAATATGTTTGAATCTAATTTGGTATTTCTCTTTATTTTGTTTTCTCTCATTTACTTCTTGTTCCAAAAACTTGTATCACATTTACATCAGTTTATTCTTATCCATTATTTTCCTATGCATGACTGAGTTTTTTGGTGTGAAAAAATAATTTCATGTATTCAGGTTAATACTTAATACGAAACATGGTCTTTATTATAATTCTTTTGTACAATTTTAGAATTAGATTTCAATTATTTAAAATGTATTGCTAGAAATACTGAGTGTAATTTAAGATAATATCAAATGTTTCAGCAAGCTACCTTAAACTTTTGACATCAATTACTAAATTGTTATTTCATTATAAAGTCAGTGGGAAAAGGAAGACAGAGTATAGGGAAATGTACAGTAGGCAAAAATCAAAATTGTTTGTATGATAACTCAATTCTTGTTCTTTTGTTTGGATTAAAAGCAATTAAAAATTGCTTGCTGTTGTGTTGAAAAAATACAAGAACAATTAATTCAAGATAAATCTGCTAATTTTGGAATTGCTGAATTGTTCTCCCTGTTTTTGTTTGTTTAGTTAACATATTCAATATTTGAGCTGTAAGACACTTCCTTTCATTTTCCATCCTTGGTATTTTTAATGTGGGTTTTCTTCCAATAAACACTCCTTTTATACAAATAATTCAAAAGAAAAGGAAATAATTCTAAGTGAACTAAGTAAAAAATTTGTTTGGTTTTGCTTCATAATGGTTTGTTCCAGGGTCATAAAAATCTGACCTTACTTTCAGTGTTATGTTTCAAGTAGGAAACAAATGGTCAAGAGGTGGTGGATAATTTGAAATAATTAGTTGTTCATTGCAGGAATCATCTTTTGACAACTTGTGTACCTGGTTATAAAATGCTCATATTTATTTTTGGCATAGTTTTTTCCAATGCATTTCTAAGTTGAAACCTTATCACCTTTCAGCTCTCTACACTGTGTAATCAATCTAATAATTAAGGAGAAAAATGAAATCACTTTTCTATCCCCCACCCACAGGGCTGCAGTTTCAAAATTTAATTTTTTTAAAAAAACTAATTATAGTAGTAGCGAGCAGTTCATCAGGGAAGATGATGGTTGTGTAAATCAATGAAAAAATAGGATGAAAGCTAGTTTTGATCCAAAACTGTTCACCTCTCATGCAACATATTGGCATTAATTCTTTTACAGAATCTCTGTATTTAAATAATTACTAAAATGTATTTGTAAAAGAAAATGTCCCTTTTAAAAAATCATTCTTTATTAAAATTCTGGTTATTTAGAAGCTGATGAGTTGTTTTATTGATGTTGGTGTGACCAATATACTGGTCAAAAGATTAGATGAAATTTTTTGATTTCCATAATTTGAATATCCAGAAATGTATTCTCATTTAAAAGTTCATTTTAGATGAATCTTATAGAAAAATATTCAAATTAGTTTGTTACCTTTTTAACTAGAGTTCCAGTCATCGAAGAATGGATGATGTAGAGTTAGTTGGTGCATGTTTTTTCTTAAACATTGATACCCACGGTTTGGATGATGTTGAATATTCTGGATATGAAATATTTGTTCCAGTGCATGGAAATAAAAGGGAATCCTAATCAGAATAAAAAAAATTTATTTAAGTCCTAAAACCAATGTGTCATGGGTAAATTCTAAAAGCATGTTAGATTATGGAGAATGTTTTGACTTTTCATCAGTTGGATTTTATATATTTCATTGTTGAGAAAAACAAATTTGATTCTTCTCTTACAAGTTTGATTTAAAAATTGTGGTAAATACCATCCATGCAAAGGGAATATGGATATGAATTTCAGCATTCAGCAAAAAATTTACAAAGTGATAAAAATAAATATTTTTTGCAAAGTGTCTTTTTCACATATTTTTATATATGGTTTAAGCTCTATTAATCCATTTTACTAAATTTATATATTCAGTGATATTTAGCAATGCAGTCATATTTAACAGACACAGGAATTCAACCTTGCATGTTTATTTAAATTGTTCAGATTTGTTAAGTTTTGGAAATTTGTTTTTGTTGATATTCAGAACATTGTATTTTTCAATAATTGTTCATCAAAAGTTTTATTTTTGATGTTAATTGACTATGTATGGTACAATCACCATTATTAATAAAACATTTACAACATTTGACTGGTTTCAGCTTTTTTAAATTTAGTTAAACAACACCGGCACTGACTGCCAACTTTGTCAAAATGTGTACAACAGAAATGTGTACACGAAGAACTAAAGGGAGCAAAATAAATGTTATTTTGGAAACTAGAGTGAAGAAAGAAGAACCTGCGAATGTATGTATCAAACCAAAGATATCAGAATCATGAACATTTCTGGATATCTCCTTTAGCAAAAGTTTGAATTTTACAAACATGAAATCAAAACATCCAAACAAATATTAATTTGAAAATGCCTGGTCCTCCAACAATTGACTTTCTTTAATAAAGGGGTAGATTGAAAGAAATCATTATATAGATATTATTTCTTGTGCTTCTTTTGATTTTTCCAACACAGAATAATGTAGAAAATGCTTTTGAATAATTAAAAGCTACTGACATGTCTAAAAAGGACATAACGTCATTGAAACATAGCTTTACATTAGTTGTTGCTTTATTGTTTTGTTTCTTTTTTTTTTTTTTTTTTGCACCATTAGCTTAATGAATTTTGGGCTTACTTTCTGAAACATTTATGAAAGTAGTAAATTATGAGTGCAATTCCTGAACATTTAAAGTAATTACAGTGGTATTCCAAATAAGTTCCAATATTGAATGTGTTGTTGCACCTGTAGTCTCGAACATTCTTATGTGTGACAATGGCTTGGAGTGTGGTGATGTGCTAACAGTCTTTTGATGTATCACAATGATACAATCCAAAATGTCCTTTTCTGAATACACTATAATTCTAAGTTACTGTGTTAGTCCCAGAATATTTTTGAGCACTTTGTAATTCCAGTGAATAATAATTTGAATAAATAAATCCAGCAAAATTAAAAACTGAACACAATGATAAGACTGATTCTATTTCAGACCTTCAGACAAGAATGAGTAATTTTCAAGTAAACAACATTATATAAAAAGCAAAGACACAATAATAGTGCCATGATGTTGGTGTGTCTCCTCCCAAAAACATTCAAAATTATGGGAGTTGGCTGTCACTTGTGTCCTACAAATGATCGTCCGCGGCCATGTCCCCATGCTGATCTTTCGTCTGCACCAATGACAGCTGGTTGTTGGTGTCCGTGTAAGGAAACATTGTTCCCTTAGAGCGCCTTCGTATAGTTGTAGTGTAAGTCATATATCTGCATCTTCCCGAGGTCGAGGACGGCCTTTCCTTTGTAGATAGGACAGATGAGCTTGAGGAAGAACTTCGTCAGGTGAACCTCCATCTGGTTACTGTCTAAGATCTTCTTGGTCACTTACGTCAGATAGTTCACTATGCGTCACAGCTGGTCCATGAGTTGTTCATAAACTTGAAATCATTGTAAAAACTCATTCTTCGTCTTAGCCCGCAAGTTCGTTTTGATCCGGGTGAAGGGCGCTTTCCATGGTTCTTCTTGAACTTCTGCGCCCGGTGGACGTTGGTAACCTGCAACTAGATGCGGGTGCAGAGCTTTAAGTTTTGAGAGTTGATCACGTAGCGCTCCTTCCTGAGCAGATTTTGTGGTGGTGGCGTTTGCTGAGGAGTTTCTGTCTGACGATTTGGTTTTGGCACGGGCCAGCCGGTTGTTGAGGCCGGTTCTGGCCTTCAACTCTGGGGCTGAGGTGAACATATTGGTCCTTGGGTCGGCACTAGCCTCTCGACTTTGCGGGCTAGTTTGGCCTGTTGATCTTTTTTGGACAGCAATGAACGTTTGCACCTATGGGCTGGTTGCAGCCTGCGGAGTCCCGGGTCTTGACGATTCGTCACCAACAGCACTGACAATGTTTTCACATACGTTTGGGTTGTAATATCCGCAGCTTGTTGCAACTCGATGAGACTGCGTCGTACATTATACCTGCTATATTTGTAAGTGGGAGAAAATCAGTGAGTGAGCGCTTATGTGTGTATACTATGCCTGATATAATCTCTGAGAGAAAATTTGGCAGGAGCGCGAATGCATGTATCATTTACCTATACCTATCTGTAAATGAAATGATGGCGGCCTCACCGTGCCGTGCGCCACCTGAGGGAGATAGGTCTAGTTTTTGTCTCGCTTCCTGGTTCTTTCGTGCCACCACGTAAGCACCCAGACATATGCCTTTCGCTTCTTTCAGTGCCCGCTTCCTGGATCTGAAACTGTCGCAATGGTTGCAAATTCTGTACTAGACCCAAACGCCTGCGTCACACCTTCAGCAGGATAAAACTCAACTCCCTCCTATACTTGGCGTTGTGCGCGTAGCAGTACTTAGCCATGCAAGGCTTGTCGTAACCATCTCTCTGCCTGGTTTCAACGACTCGTACTTCCTATGTCTTGTGCATACTACGCAAAGCATTTCTCTAAGTGCATATATTTTGCCCGCGGCGTTGTAACTTTAGAGCACATCGGACAATGGCGCTTTCTAGTCTGACTTCGGCGCTAGTCGTCAGATTTTTTTCCCCCCAACCTCTCCCGGTCGCCAAGGCCCTCTGACCTTCACGTCCTAAGCCATGCATCGTCCACCCAGCCGTGCCCTTTTCCTCGCTACTAGTCGAAAAGCAATCGGAGCCTAAACCGGCGCCTTTGTCAGTCTTCTGCGTTTGCTGCTATTAAAAAAATGGTTCGGATTGGGTGGGTCCACCAGCCATTAATTACAGTCACCAAAATTTTTCTGCGTCTTTTATTGTTGCTTGTCGCCAAACGTAATGGCATGGTGGTCTCAAGCCATTTCTTTCGGTAATGGACCCTTCCCTGCGTTGCTAGTCACAAAGCTTTATGGTATGGTGGGTCCACCTCGCCATTTCATGTCTGGATCTAGATATGGATGTTACGTTACCGAGGTTCTGTCCTTGGATATAATTTATTCAACAATTCATGTGATTGACGAGTGACTTACGACTTTTTTCATATAAAATGTGTTGATATATTCTATGAAAACGCATATAAGAATCTGCCGTTTCTTGTCCGGGAAACAAGTATGTAATTTGGGCTGGAGGTTGGAGTTACAGCAGTTAGAAATATATTTTTAAAAAAAACAGCAATAGATACGAAAATTTAAAGGGATTTGTTTCTAGAATAGGACAAAATTATCTTGTCCATATAGTATTTGAGTAAATTATATTCCTAAGTGCTACGACTCTATGGTCATAAACTAAGTAACAGAAAGAAGCAAATCCAACAGGTTTGTAAAATTTAACAAATAATTTTATTCTCAAAGTTAAAATGAAAATGTGGGAGGAATTTACAGTATTATGAACGGAATCCAAAATTAATCCTAAAAAGTTGTATTCAAGTCCAAACGAATCGAATGTTCTGAATGAATTTCAGATCCTCGAATGTATGTATCACAAAGACATTGTCCAGAACTCCTTTGAATAATTCACAATAGTCCAAGAATAATGTTCTAGTCCAATGTGCACTTTGTAATTTAAATGATTAATCCTAAATAGGATTATTACCCTATCAAATTATCCAAACAACATTAAACACATCTGCACACTGACTTTAACATACGAACTAAGAATCCGAAGTAGAAACTAAATCAAAATAGGTATGAATGAATTGCTCAGTTCTCTCCTTGTATACATCACTAAGTGTCTATTACGATTATATGTCGCAATATACCCCACGTGACAGACCTTAATATTCAATCTGATATCAAATTATGTACTCACGTGACCTATCAAATGAGAAATAACTTACTTCTTATAAGAACACACCTGACCTAACCCAGCCAATGGGAATAAAACTTAATTCTTCTGAGAAACCACATGATCCCGCCAACAATTGAGAAATTACCATAAACTTGTCAACAGGTTGGATAAATAGGTTACACTTAACTTGTCAACGTCTATGTATAGCTCAGCATCTATAAAAATAGACTCTATACCGATGGTCAACAAATTAACTATATAATATTTTGTTTACAATGTATAATCATGAACAAAAGTAATACTCATAATAGGTATAGTCATGTACCAAAATTTTCAAAATATATTTGGTACAGAAAACAGTGTTATGTAGGTTAGGTTCTTCAGTGTGTCATGGGGAAAAATCGGCATACAGTACTGAGCTGATGCGTCGGGTTTTGATTGTCACGAATTGTTGCTTATATTGAGCTGTATACGATATATAAGCGTTGTAATGAAATTAAATTCCTTGTCTTTATTTGATATATGCATTAGTTTGATCAAATGCAAATGTTCGTTAAGTAGGTTAGATGTTATTTGGTGACATTTAGGAAACGACCGTAGACCAAGTAGGTATTTACATATTTAATATTCGCCTTTATCCTACAATATTTCAGTCTTAGCCTCTCTTAAAACCACTTTTGTTTCGGATGATTTTTGGAATAGCAATGAATTTCCTGATCTTTCAGAAAGTCTATAGGCCTGGCGACATGAAATTTTCGTCAAATTTGGGACACATTAAAAATTTTAAAACAAACACAGACAAATTCAAATCACGTTTCATATGTCTTATGTATTTGTCGAGACAATGTCACTTTGGAAAACACGTGTATTTGACGCTATTGTAGGAACTGAACTCAAGCACCTCGTCGACACTTTATATTTCTAATTGTGTCCATTTTCCCGGAATCACCGAATAACGGTTTTGGAAAATAATACGAGGTGTGCTCGTTGTGTTCTCGTACATGGCAATACAAACTTTTGAAAATAGTACATATTTAAAGTTATTTTGTTTTTTTTTGTGACAAGGATCTATCATAGGTGAACCATTATGCAAGCATCCATGAGTGGATCCAGAAATATCATTTAGGTTGAGCGTAAACATGTTTTCGGGGGTGGGGTGGTGGTGGCACAGAACTCCTAGTTTGGCCCATAATTTCCAGCATTTTGAACGTTCATACTCATTCTATTGTTGATCCTACCCAAGGGAGGTAATCCACATCGAGGAGTATTCAAGAAGTTGCTTATTTAATTGGTTATTCGCTTGCACTCTACCTCTGCATCTGCCCCCACGGGCTTTTAAATATACTTAAGTATGGAACTACAACCACGCCAAATTTTAAATGGATTGTAATCTCTCTCCCCCCCCCCCACTAGGCTGATGTTTGTCAACATGAATGCCAAACACTGCAGACCCAAAAGTACAGGTTACACAAAGCACGCTGACAATATTTGTTTGTATACCTACCGATTTAAAAAACAAAGATATCAGTGATACAAAAATGCACAAAACTCCAGTCATTTCATTCTTCAATTTATAGTTTCTAACCCAATTACCCACAGGGATCCCAAACTGTCAACCTGTTGGAGTTTCATATATATATATATATATATATATATATATATATATATATATATATATATATATGTGTGTGTGTGTGTGTGTGTGTGTGTGTGTATTGCTACAACAGTAACCGTTAAAAAAAGAAAGATTGTCAGCTACTTCGTCGCACCAATGCAAAAACTTGGCAAAGGTGTTTAGAAACAGCAGTGGTAGTTCAATCTGTCACTAGAAGTGCGTGCGAACAGCACGTGCACAGCGCAGTAAGTGAATGGCACGTCCACAGACACGAAGTCTATAGATATTCCTCCCACCACGTACGCCGAACGCTGTGCCGCATCTTCGTGTGAAATTGAATAAGTTCGGTGCGCCAAGCCAACTTTTTGCGTTGTTCATCCCTTCTCCTGCTTGCTGAAAGATGGCCTTGAAAAACAACAAGCTAGTGCAATGGAGAAGGTAGAAAACGTTAGGGTTAGATAACATAGGCTCGAAGCCTATGAAAGCAAAACCTGAACTAATACTAGTTATTTACGGCCAATCAAAATACATATGTAACCGGATATGGTTTACATTACATCGAAGACGTCCGAAAACTTGTATTCCGAATAAACAAGAATGACTAGTCTGGTTCCCTAACATATCTCCATCCCATTACTTTTCATTACATGACGAACAATAATGGGGAGGAGAGCGGGCACAGAATCAGGCTATAAATGACCAATCAATTCCATTGACATAACCTTTGACCCAAAATGGAGGTTATCGACCAAAAATTTATTAAAGGAGTTATGTTTATTAGCACATTCTGAAGCGTAGTTTCATTATAGCTTATACGGGTGCTGAATTTGGTACCATTTTAGGTGAGTGCATTTGGAATTTGTTTTATTTATATATTGCTGTATGATACCTTTTCAGAGAAAGAACGTGGGAAGTAAACAGCCTTGAGTTGTTCTGACAGTTTCATTTGACCCCGTATCTCACGTGATAATTAACAGCGATGATTCAGACATATTAATGGTTTGTTAATGCTGTTAAAAATATTCCCGTTTAGCTTTTGAGAAGATGAAGTAGATAATTTAGTCATTTGTATAGGGTTGTTTTGGAGATTTATCTTGTTGGAATCGTCTAAAACGCATAAGGGTGTTGAAGTGGGATATATGATTTATTATTGTTGTTTCAGCAGTTGTGTCGTTCTTGGTATTGTAGATGTAATTACATTATGTCGTAAATTGATTAAACAGTTCATCGTTATTGCAAGCAAACTTTTCTTTTATATCATTTTGGATCTATTTCTTTTGGCACCCCCTCCTCCTAGTCCTATAATGTAAAACGCCTCCCCCCGACGTGTTTGTTTTTTTAGGTCGCCGTCTTATTGCCAAATTAACGTCGTTGGGTAGCGTGTTCCGAGGTCGACTTACATCTGAATGAGAAGTCAGATTTTAGGAATATCTCGCACTTGGCAGCCCATATCGACACTTTTCTACAAAATCGGATTAGGTTGAAGTATATTTTTTAATGAAATGAATAAAAATATACTTATATTGAAGAAAGGGCTTAGAGAGCTTCATTTCATTCAAAATTCTTATCTTCCTTTTAACCGATTTTGGCATTCCGGGCTTCCATCCAACTGAAATTTAGGCTAACTAAACTTGAAAACATGTCCATTTGCTTCTGTGAGAATTTGAATTTGTTAGAAAAAAGACACCATAGTAAGTAAAGACGGTCTAAAGCAATATGGCTTTAATTTGTAGAAAAGTGTCGATATGGGCTGCCAAGTGTGAGATATTCCTGAAAATCTGACATTCCAATGTTAGCCAACCTCGGAACATGCTACACAGTGCCTTTATTTAGGAAGTAAGATGGTGACCTAAAACAACACAATACCAGGGAAGGTGTCTTACATTGTAGAACAACTTAATTGTATGCTGACTGATGACAGTTTCCCATGTTCATAGAAACTATAGTATTTGCACATTTACCTGTTTGTTTGTTGCCCCCATTGATTTTAAAAACAAAAAGCATCAAGGATATAAAGATGCCCAAAATGTAGTCATTTCATTCATTGATTAATTTATAATTTCAAACCTGACTGTCTTACCAGACTTTGAAGTGTAGACGCATTATAATTCTTTCAAATTATGACTATCTCCCGCTTTCACTTGCATGAAAGACAAGTGCTCTTCATATACAAGGATGGAATTACTCAAGGTATTGTCTGTCCAAAGTCAAAAGAAGGAATGCGAGAAGTTTTGATTAGTTTGGCAGTGAATCTTTGTTAGCACCTCATCATGCACTGTGATCGTTCGATTACCCAATAACTCATAACAAACACACACATTGGTCAATACCCATGTACAAGACAGCAAATGTGAACATCAGAACAGATTATAGGTGAGCTTTGTATAACTCGTTAAGGTGTTTTTTGGTACATAACACAGGACGTAGGTCACATGTAGAATAGTCCGTTTCTGTTAAATCTGTGTCATCTGCATCCAATATTGCAGTGTCTGGTTTTAATAGTTCTAAAACAAATTGAAGAAATAAAAAGTAGGAACCTTTTTAGACATGAATTGAAAGAGATGTAACTCCAAAATTTACAAAATTATTGAGATTATCAAAGATTGTAAACTACATCACAGCAGTTGTTTGAAAACATAGAAGTGCCCATGGGGACCATACTACTAAAGAAAGTCCTGTTTGATTTGAAATTCCGACTACAAGTTGACAGTATTTAGAAACCCCTGGCGACAATCGGGTTAGAAGTTAATATCCATGATGCTGTTTGTTTTTTAAATTGGTAGGGGGCACAAACAAATGGGAGAGTATACAAATACTATGGGGTTGCCAGATTTAAACATTCAAAAAAGAGGACACTGTGAAGAGGGGGTGCATGTGTATCAATGTCTAGAGATTTAAGGACTGAAAAGGAGGAAAAGAGGATGTACAACAATCTTAAGAGTAACTGTTGTCAACTACATAGTTGGTTTCCTTATAATCTTAAGAGTAACAGTGTCAACTACATAGTTATCTGCCTCATAGCACCAGATAACTATTCTGGGCTACCTGGTTTTTAAGTCTGGTCTTGCATCTTGTCATCAATGACAGATTTGAAGGGTTCACTAAAACAAACTTTTGTTTGTTTCAGGGAAAAGAAAGTTGGTTATTTTTAGCAAAACTAAATAATCTCTTTCATTATGAAGCTCACCGTTGTGAAATACTGGGTCAGCCCAGTGATATTATTCTTCTCAATACATCTGACACATTTGATCAAATTAGTCATTCTGAGTAGAGTTGGATACCATGAAACATTTTGTATTGCTTTATACCAATGGTATTTTTAAACATTATGTGATATGTATCACAGTGTACCGCAAATCAAAACGCTGTAGCTACACTATAGCTGACATCCTGTAAAGGACATGGTGCTGATATTAGATTGATGAAAATGGGAAGTGTTGACACTGAAGTGTACAATCTTCCAACTACAATATTGATATCAAATGCAGGAAAACTGAGAGGGATTCCAAGACCACTTTGCTTCCCATGGCCCCTGGAATTATTTTGCCATGACAAATGAAGACATGCTTCTAAGATCACTAATTTTGTACCAAGTTAATGGTACTTTGGAAATTTAATACAATCTTTACTGAGAGAAATTACCAAAGTACCAGGATACTGCACATTATGTGAATTTTTGTAGGAATGTGTTGTGCTAATATTGCTTTACTTTGATAGTCATTGCATTAATAACATAGTAGGGAGAAAAAGCTTGATGGACATTGCATTTTGAC
The DNA here is from genome assembly GCA_016617855.1 of Megalonaias nervosa. Lineage (NCBI taxonomy): Eukaryota > Metazoa > Mollusca > Bivalvia > Unionida > Unionidae > Megalonaias > Megalonaias nervosa. The sequence goes on from JAECUM010044002.1 coordinate 39,496, forward strand.
TGACATTGCTTCGTATCATGGAGATGTGACACTTTGTGTCTAGTGCAAGATAATATATAATAATACTGCATATAAGAGTGCTTATCTTTACAATATTTAGGTGAGTAACAAGAAAATAATCTGTGATGAACTTATTCATACTTTACGAGCCAACAAAGTCATGAAGAACATAAATTACCTAAGTGAAGTCTTCTGGTTGGTACCATGATTTATTCAGGGAAGTAGGAACTGTCTGCAACAATGACCATTGGAAAACCAAGATTGCAGCTAATCTATACTTGTGTTTCTTTTCATTCAGATTACAATTAAAAGCTGTAACAAATGTTAGTCTGATGCTGCTGTGGTGTTTTGAGCTGTACAAACCCACTACATCGGTTTGTGAATTTGCATAGCATTCTGTAGAGTCATTTATGAACTGTACAACCCCACAGAATTTTTTACATGCAGTCCTTTTAAAGGGCTGTTTTTGTTATTTGCTGTTAAATATTGGTTACAGGGTTTATTCTAGAAAGCAAGATTGTGATTCATACTTATTTTTCAGAACTTTAAAAAATAAAAGAACTGAGTGTGTGAAAATTGCTCATTATATTTGCAAGCCTGACCATTATTATTTTCATTGAATCTCCCCAATATTTACAGAACTGGGATAAAAAAAAAACAACACAAATGCCAATAATTCTGTGCAGCTAGTTTCGCATTTAATGTATGCTTATTCAGGCACAAAATGTTTTGAAAATAACAGATGATGTCTTTATATTTTAAAATAACAATTACGTCATTACATAACGTCATAAATGACATGCATCATCATAACAATTTATATATATGACAGGATCTAAAAGATACATGAATCTCTAATGAAACCTGAATCAGTAAAAAAATGAAAATTGAGACAAATTGTCATACATACAATTATATTGTTATAAAGGATATGCAATTTATCAATTAAAAAAAATATTTTATACAATTTTATATAGTGTATTGGTATTAAGGCCATTAGGATATAAAGTATCTAATTTATGAATCCAGTAAGTTTCTTTTATGAGTCTATTCATGTCTCCATGCACAATATCTATTAGAGGAAAACTGAGGATCTCTATAATTGTTTATATGAAAGCGATGATTATTCATTCTCTTAGAAACTTTTTGAAGTGTTTGTCCAACATATTGCCTGTTACATTTTTTACAGGTTATCATATAAATCACATCAGTTGATATGCAGTTAGTGTTATAGCGTAGAGAAAATACCTCTTTTGTTTTAGTGCTACTGAAAGAAGTACTTTCTCTTATGTTTACACATTGAGAGCACCGGTGTCTATTACATTTAGATGACAAAAATAGTCCTTTTTTATTTTCTGTCTGTTCTAATTAGAAAATCTTGCAAATTCTTGGGTCTTCTATAAGCAAGAATTGGTTTATTGTTGTAAAGTGATTTTATGCTGTTTTTATTTGATAAATTTAGGAGACTTCAATATTTATTAATTATAAGGCCTATATTAGGTAATGAAGGATTATATTGTATGTGAAAGGAAAAATATTTTTCTCTGTTGTACATTTTGCTGTGTTTAAAGCCTCATGTTGAGTAAGATTACGGGCTTTTGTTCAGTGCAGAATCAGTTATATGTATAGGATAATTTCGGTTTTGAAAATATGTTTTAATTCATTCAAAGAATTTTGTAATTGACAATCATCTGAAATAACACGTCGATGTCTTTTGGCCTGGCTATATGGTATACCGTTTTTACATGACATGGGATGACATGAAGAATATTCCACATATTGGTGGATATTAGATTCCTTGACATGAAAAAATGAAACATGCGTACTAGATGCAATATAAGTAAATTTAATCATCGGGTGAAAATGATTTAGGCAATCAATGAAATTTTTCATTTCTTCATTTGAATGGTTCCAGATCTTAAATATGTCATCTAAAAATCTAAACCAAACAGATGGATTAAACTTTTCATTTTGAAGAAAATCTTTTTCTAATTTACCCATGAAAAGAGAAGCGAAAGAAGGAGCCATAGGAATACCCATTGCTGTACCCATTATTTGGATGTAATTTGTATTATTAAATTGAAAATAATTTTTTTCCAAGATAAGTTTTATTATTTTACAAATATCTTCACCAGATAGTATGCTATTATTAGGATTGTTATCAAGAAAATATTTACATGCTTTAATACCATCTATATGTGGAATGTTGGTATATAGTGGTGTTAAATCTAATGATATCAGGATTGAGTTATCAGATAGCTGTGGATAGACTTCAACTTTTTATTGAAATCAGTAGTATCTTTAATGTGTGAAGGAAGTGATTTCATTAAAGGTTGTAAAACACTATCAATAAATTTGGATAGGTTTTCAGTATACATGTATAAATTACAACCTGATATAATGGGTTGTCCTGGATAATTTAAATGTAAATTATGGTCAGGATTTTTATGAGTTTTGGGTAATATGTAGAATTGAGTTGTATGTATGTTAAGAGGGAATGTATCAAATTCCTCCTATATGGAATTATTATTTTTAGCGATCTCATTAATGCATGTTGAAATTTTCAATTTAATTTCTATCGACGGGCCTTTGTTAATATGTTTGTAGTATTTTTCATCATTTAATTAACGTTCAACTTCTTTAACATAATCTTCTTGATTCATAATAATAATAGTGTTTCATTTATCAGCCTTTTTAATCACTATACTGTTGTCATTCATTAGATTATATAAAGACTTACTTTCATCCTTCGAAATATTACTATAATATTGCTTTTGATGATTCCCATGTAATATCTCTTTTGTGATTGTGTCAATATAAAAATCTAAATAGTAATCACATCCACTAGGTGGTGTATAAGATGATTTAATTGTGTTGAAATAGCCCATTCTTTTAGAATGAAAAGAATCCAATTTACCCTCTGAACTGAGTTGTATGCTTTATCATAAAAAAAATTCTTTTAATCTTATGCATCTTCAAAATTAAAAATTTCTTCAGCTAATTTAATTTTACTGTGATATTTTGGTTTGAGACAAAATTTTTGCCCTTTGCCTAACAGTATATAGTCACTATCAGTTAATCTTGTATGTGAGAGGTTTAACATGTTTTCTTTACCTCTCTTAATTTGTTTTCTTCGCTTTTTTTCTTTTTTCCACTCTCTTCTACTTTTGAATCTACGGAACCTCCTATTCTTTTGTCTTGTGATATTGTCTCTATTAGTCCTTGTAAAATCTTTACCAGATTTGTCAGTGTCTTTCTTATGGTCACTGTTTCTGATC
>JAECUM010044003.1:0-17097 GCA_016617855.1 Megalonaias nervosa
TATATATATATATATATATATATATTTGCAGTATGAGTTCCAGGGGGGTCACGTGACCTCCCCCCTCGACCCATACTGCTGGCGCCCATGAATTCAACCCACCTGTTTTAATGAATGTGCCGCCGTATCTCTCACTTTAACTAATACAACTTCATTTCATCTGAAACATATAGGTTTGGGAAGTAGATATTCTTTGCACACCTAGCTGAGTATATATCTGGCTGGTGCAATAACTAGGACTAGAATATTCTCGTTATGTATATAATAATAAACTGACCTTGTACAATATGGAACAGGATTTTTCCTGGCATCTTTCTTAACAGTTTTGTCGCAGGTGTGGCCATTGTGGCAACTTGTGACACCAAATGTCGAAATAACATGGCGTGGGGGTGGGGGTGGAATTAGGATTGTTCGAGTGGAGGTGAGGATAGGATGAAGTGCAGTTGGAATGGTGGGTAAAGTCACTTTTATTTGATTGCGGTCGAGTCCCAATTATAGTCGTATCTATCAGGTACACAATCGCATGCAAAATCCTCACCGAAGAAGATGACGACGGCCTTAAAGCCGATATATCGGCGATTGTACAAACTATGAATAAGCTACTGGCGAAAGACATAGTCTACCTATTGGTCCTAGATGGCACGGCAACACCCTATGGACAATAAAGAAGATACTATTCACCGTTCCAATGGCTAAAATCACGATCATTCCAGGCGGATCTCGCTGGTAATTCTCCAGTGGAAACAAGCCAGAGACAAAATTAGGTCTGTCTGGTGAAACTCATAAAAGCGTCTCCTCGCCTCCACTCTGGGGTCCTAGGTTTGCTCCTAATAAAGCCAAGATTTTCCTCAAGAAATCATGTTTAATGCCATTAGAAGTAAATATTGCTCTCAAAGGGTGTAGGAAGCTTAGGTTTTACTCGAAGGACCTTAAGTCTTGACCATGAGCAGAAAATTCCGTTTTCTTCGAGTGACCTTAGTTCACAACCCCTTTCCCGCCCCATTGCTGCATTGGGCTGTGACCATTGAGGAAAATCCTAATCAAATGGCTCCAAGTGGCCCAATACTCATGCTACTCCTCTCCAACACTCCTGCTGCTGCTAGAGAGCCCCAATTTTTAACTATATCAATCAAGGAAGGTTCACACGGAATTTTTCATTGTCTGCATTGTGGACCGATAAATAACTTGTAAAGGAATGACAATAAGGCTACCACCCAACAACATCATTGTGGTTTTGTAGTTACGGTTAATTCTACAAATACCTAGAGGATCGATATAAGAATCTCAGTTGCTATGCCGTTTTGAATATGGTGGTAAGTGCGTGTATGTGTTTGAAACTTTCGTTTTCAATTTACCATTTTAGATACCTGGCAAAATGTGTAAGGGTTGCATATGCAGCTTGTCTTTTCAATCTACATTGCTTACTTATTTTGTTTGCAAAGGAACTTTTGAAGACATTCACAATTACTTCTGTAACTAATTTAGTTATTGCAGATACATATTTCGACCATATGACTTTAAATGAACACAGTATAAACTATGCCTTTAAATCGATTTATAAATGACATGATTAAGTAGATTACATTAATGTAAAGACAGATAGGGAAATACATAATAAATTAATTATTAGTTGCCTAACCTTTGCTAAATATTTATGCTGTCCAAACGATTCACATTCAGTTTTGAATGAGCTCTTTACTTATATAGTGATGAAACATCATTGACGACTGTGTTATAATAAATGACCACATCTGCGCATGTGTTCTCATGCACATTTATAGTGATTGTTTTAAACGTTTTCTCGTTGCTGTTTAATGCCTTGTAGCATAGGCTATAAATGACGGCAATTATAACTGGCGGGGAAAACACCCCGGAAACCCTCGGTAAAAGCTATTGGCCCATTAGAAGCTACTGGCAAGCTTTCGCATATTACGTGCCGTGTTGACAGAAAACTTGCAGAGTAATTACAAAAAAGTTAGTACCCACAATCATCATTGTAGTTTTGTTGACACGATTAATTCTACTAATACTTGGAACGCTATCAAGAGTAACTATTGCTATGCCATTTTCATCTGGATGTTAAGTACATGATTGGCGGAGATATTGTGTTCATTTATTGTATATTGTGTGCTCGACCTTTCTCCGTAATTGAGAGTCGATTATGGGAAATCTGACTATTGTCCTGGGTGAAGGTTGTGTGTAACTGATTTCGATCACGTTATATACTAAACCTCAAGTTCAAAAACTGATCTTGTTGACGAATTAGTGAAGTTTGTCGAAAAGTAATGTAGCGTCATAGGTCAGGTATATAAATGATATGGCAAGCATATTTACATTCTTCTTTTAATATCAGGAACTAGGTCCTTGATCGGAGTTTATCATTGTGCTCACATACAATTTGAGTGAAATTATGTATTCAAATATTTCATTAGAATTTTAAAGTACTCAATTACGTTCTGCTCTGTATTTATTGAAGATTCATTCAATCACATTTTGGATTGTTTCATTGTGCTACGTCAATACATTCAAGACTATTGGAATTCATTTGGAATATTATATACATTTGGACTTGTGATACAAGAATTAAGATTATGTGGGATTTAACTCGCAATACTATGTCTTCTGAATTTTCGTTCTGTATTCTAGGGAAATAAATTGTTTGTTGAATTTTGCTCCAACTGTTGTTTTCGCTTATTTCCGCTACTCAGTTTAAAACTATTGAGTCATCGCAGAAATAGGGTGATCGCCAGGGATATCAATTGTTGGTAAACATTTCAGAGATTAAAAAGTGTCTATACAATTAAAATTGACCAAGGTTTCTGAAATGTAGTAAAAATTTTAATTTCACTTGACAAATCTTTAGTGGTAGAGAGCTTAGTTTTAAACCGTACTCAGAAGCGGTTAGAGTCTATAAAAAAAATAGTAGTAGACTGAGCTTGCCAGACATTTTGACACTAAAAGCAACTTTAACAAAGTAAGAGATAAAATATATTTTTCATCAGTATTTGGCGGGAAAGGTAATTTTGGATGATAATGCTTTCGGTTTGATTAGTAAGTCTATATTTTTGATAGGAAATTGTGGTAATTACAGTTGGAAAAGCACGTGGAATTGTAACTAACAAAGTTTCAGCTTTAAGAAGAAATGACGGAATCGCCAATTCAGAAAGAGGAAAAGAGGGAAATACAGCTACAGCAAGCTAAGGAGTCGAGGAAAATACAGATAAGAGAGAGAGAGAGAGAGAGAGAGAGAGAGAGAGAGAGAGGGTACAAAGGCAGAAATAAAATTACCTCTATCTCATACGAGTGCCTCCAAGTATTATTCTGTCATAATGTTTAGAACTCAATCTTTTAAGACTGATCCGAAATCCTACTCTCTTTCTACTGCATTTATTGTAAAATGAAAGGGCACGTCTCATATGATTGATACGTGTTGAAATGTAAGCAAAATAATAAAATCAGAGCGATTCTAAATGTAAGCAATACAGTATTTTGATTTAAATAAAAACAGTCTGATTCTATTTTGAAGAATTATGTACCATTCACAACGAAATGTTCTATATCGCTTATTGGTGATTCTGTCAAGTGTATACCTACGACAATATTAAGAGAAGCGGGAGCTTCTCAGAGTCTTGTATTATCAGGTACATTGCCTTAGTAGCATACATCTTCTTCTATTGAATTTGTTCTTATTAAAGGTATAGTGAACAGCTATTTTAAAGTTCCCGTCCATTATGTCATTTTGACATCAGACTTAGTCTCAGGATCCGTGACTCTCGGAGCAGTGACTTCTTTACTCTATCGCCTAGGTGGAGTTCACTTGTAACTGACAAGCTTAGTTTGGATCAGAAATTTGATCCTGTTGAGACTGAAACCTTGATTTTTGTCCTGCTTGTGCAGCTACAAGAGCTATGGCAAATAGCTGGCACATTTATTGACGCGATCAGTTTTGCTGCTAGTAATGAGTAATCAGTAGATATTGATCACTGTTGTCCTATTTTTTCCACTCATTCTCTATAATCTAACCAGGATGACAGAAGAAAATCACTTTTTATTCAGCTGGAACAAGATTTTGAGATCTATTTGTTTTAGGGGTCTATTAGCGACGCGGAAGCCACACAAATAACAATCTTCTATATATTTAACATTGGGGTCCCTATGCAAAAGTGGAGACCATCTGAGGCACCCGCTGGTGACGATTGGCCAGATAGTTATCAAATTCTCTGCCTATCACCCTGAGAGTAAAGGTGTTTTGGAACGATTTGATCAAACTTTGAATAATATTATCATATTGATTAGACTGAGGAACAGACTGTGATGAAAGTGTTGTTTTCCTATTATTTGCTAGCAGGGTATAAATTCTAGAATCATTCCGTTTTACTCTTTTGAACCAGGTTTTGGACATACTGTCCGTGGACTATTGGATTTATTAAAAGAGAAACTTCTTTCAAATGAGGAATGATTCAAACGATTTCAAATATTAGTTGTCAAAATCTTGTGAAGCAGCAAAAACTAATCTTTACACTATTCAGACAAAAGTGAAATTAAGGTGTTGTAAAAAAACAAAGGAAAAGACTTTTCAGCCTGATGATAGAGTTCTGACTCTCTTGCCAATACCTCAAAATTATCTTCAGGATAAAATGCATTGTATTTATAGAATTGTAAAAAGTATGTGATTTAAATAATGTCGTTATCACTCCTAGGATGATAAAATAGAAACAACTTTGTAATATAAATATGTTAAATGATTATTTTCGTACAGAAAGATAAATGAATTTTTCGGTCAGTGTAGAGGTACCTTCCCCAAATTGTGAGAATTTATACGATGGAATGCAATCTGCCTATAGTGACTTTGGTTTGGCCAATTTTCGGAAATGTCAAATAATCTGAACAGGAAACGTTTATAGCAACAACAGCAGGAAAAGCTTCAAATCAATAATAGCAGGAACAGAGTCAATATACACAGCTATTAGGTGAATATGAACACTTATTTACGGATGCTTTAACACGACCAATTAAGCACTATGGTAAATCTGAGATTGTAGATTCTACACCTGCGAAACTACATCCTTATAGGATGAATCCACTCAATCGCTCAATGTTTTGAAAAAGAAATTCAGTATTAACTGGAGAACGATTTTACAGAACCAATTAATAGAACATGGAGTTAGCCCATCATTTGTGAAAAGGCCAGATACTACATTCCGTATGTGTACTGACTATGGCAACATCAATATTGTCACCAAAACGGATTAAATTCCAATGTCAAAGATAGATGACCGCATTGACAATGTTGGAAATATGTCACGGATTTAGGCATGGGATCTATCAAACTAAACCCATGACGTTCGGTTTACAAAATTATCCGTCAACATTCCAGTGCTTATTGAACATAATAAGATCTGATCAAAATATTGAGACGCGTACATAGATGATGACTTCATCTGCAACGAGACATGGATAGATCACTTGGAAACCATTCGAAAATTCTTTGATCCAGTCAGTTATGCTAGCCTGAGAGTTCATTTTAAGTGGCAGTTCAAATTCAAGACCCGGTCATTTTCATCAAGTTAAAACCTTGTTTCCTGCGACATAATATCAGAAAGATAATCAAACTGATAATTTTAAAATTTAGTGAATACATTATGGATAGAGTATATCAATCAGAAACACATGGAGAAGATAAAAAATGTATACGTCTTTCATATTTTCTTAACATACGGTTTCCCTGGCAACTGTGCGTGAGCACAAAATTTGTGTCAGAAACTAGATCAAACCACTTCATAATTGCAATAATCATCATACAAAGAAGCTAGGAGAGGGGTAGAAAATGGCCCTAATTCAAAGAAGTCGATTGTTTAATACATTCTTATATACTGACTCTCAACTCACCTGTAACGCAATATTATGTTCTGAAAAACTTAATTAGCTTCAAAAACAAGGTCAGAAATAAGCGTGAGTAACTTATGATGAACATGTCTTACATGCAATTCAACATGCCGCTGTGTTATGTTCCTTTGTAAAAATAACAGTCAGTAGTGTCATATAAGGGTTTTGCCATTTTGCCCATTTGGATCCTGTTAATCGTTATAGCTTATATCCCCAATGACAATGTACAACCCGTACATGGATAGCATTAAGGATCAAAGTTCTTGAGGCTGTGTACGATATGACTGGCGGTAACTAAGTAGCAGAGTTTAATCGATTGATATTTCCAAGCTATACATAAGCTGATGTAATTCCACGAGGAAATCAGAATTCGATGCAAATATACACAGTATAGATCATTCTGCAAGAAAGAAAAGTTATTTTGATTTAATTAGCAATGAACTAATGTCAGCGTACTTAGAATTCAAAGCGAATTAAACAAGCTATAATATCTGCCCCTGTTATAACAACATCTGTTTTGCTAATATCGAAACATAACTGAATATAAGCATGCGTGGATATGCATAATAATGTTGTAAAACAGTAATTTAAATTGGCGTATTTTTCGATATTAGCGGAATAGGGGAGTAGTTACTTTGGTGCTTTCCAAACAATTTCTTAACTTGAATTAAGAGGGTTCATTTACAATCTTAATACAGACAGTGGCAGTGAAAGCTAAAGCCTTGTGCTATCAAAAGCAACATTGTTAATTCGAGTCCATGTTTCGGAGAAAACTTTTCTTTAATAAGTAGGAGACTGCCGAGTCGGAGCTTGAAAATGTGAAAAATGAAATTAATTTGATGATGTAAAGTCGACGTCAATAATGGATACGTGGTACGCATAATCTTTGAATCGTATCTGAAGATAATATGGACTGCATACATTAATTTGACCGTTAAACCTCACACGAACGGCTTGCAATTAGTCGGTTGCCAATAATTTCAAATAATCAGTTCAGAAAAGCGCAGTTCGGCCGTAGAAATGTCCAATTTATATTTAATAATTACTGTGATATATATTGGCAAAAGCTCAGATTGACTCTCAAAATAATTTGAGGGAGTTTACGGAGGTCTCTAGAAATGACATTTAATTGCCAAATGACAGATATAAAGCATATGGCAGAAAAACTTCAATCGCTGTATTGTGTGAATGAATCATACAGATTTATCAAACAGGCCAAACAGATGTTAAATGCATTTTCAGAAACATTAACCGAAACACATTGATACATTGATTTACTTGGGAGTGAGTTTAGAATGGAATGGAATAAACTTGGTCAGGAATAAATGAAGAAATAAAGATTTATATAATAAAGTACAAAAAACAGTGTCTAACTATATCGCCCAGAACGTCTGAAACAAACGTTTGAATCGTGTGATGATTTCAGCGAATGTTCTAGCTACACTGGTGAAGATATTAAGAGAAAATCAATTAAACAAATGTTTTGGGGTATTATTATAGGAATAGAATCTTAACACGATTAGTATTCTGTATTTGGTGGCAATCGAGGATAAAATAATTAGAGTGGCTGTATTTGGTGGCAATCGGAGATAAAATAATAAGTGCGGCTGAATACGGGGCAGGTTTGGGCGGAAATTGAAAATCACTGACAACTCCGAATACAGTAAAGGAGCCGATTGACAGACAATAAAAGTCGAGTAAAACAATCTTCACTTTCGTAGCTTACTCATTAAATTGCTGCACCTAGTATATAGCTTAATTGCCAAGTCATGGAGATAGAAGCTGTGGCGAACAGTAAGGACACAAAAGGGCAAAAAGGCAAAAGCCCTATATCAACACTCCTCCGACTCTGTTAACGTCAAAACCTTTGTGCGTTTGGAGCTTTGTTTAGTATTGATGACTGATATGATTGATTAGGAGACCTAGAGGCTTTTGAGATCTCTTATTTACCGAAAATATTGGTGTTCGTCCTCTAATTCCCGGAAATAAAATATATTCCTTTGCAGTGTTTTTCCTTAATTTCATGGCATTACGAACGCACGGACGTGCGCACGCGAGCTTACACACACGCTCATTAACAAAAAACCATGGCCTATTAACAATTAAAAACCAGGTTGAATCATATGGATTCATTTTGTCTTCTAATTCCAAGTTAAGAGAACAGGGGGACTAGTCTTATTTGCTTCGCTCTAACTTATATCTTATCAGAAAATAAACAACCCATTTTGATTTAGGTTAATGTGGAACATTACGAGTACACTATATTTGATCCATGAAATAAAATTAAACAAGTACTATCATCACAGTACATGTAGTTTTATCAACACCAGGATGACATACTTGTCATGCGACAAAGTAATGCCTCAGTTAAAAAATGTAAATTTTGAACTTGGGAACCGAAAGACATCATTTATAACACATTAGAGATAAATGCCGTACCTTAAGGATCCGTTTGTAATGTTTCAAGTGCAGGTGGCGTTGAATTCAAAAAATAAGGTGAACTTGATGCTTGATTGTAACTAAGCAGATCTAAAACTCCATTCTAATGTGCAGAGTGTGTAACATTACCGATATCGAACCCCACGCTCATTCTATGATAGCGACGCTATTAAGTTATTCTTATTTGTGTGGACGAAGCGTTCAAACTTCTTCATGAAAAATATCGCAGTATTTTCTTTCTACAGCATTATTACACCGTTGAATTTAAACACCTTGGAAAACTAGGTGTTGAATAGTACATATTACTTTTTTGTATTACATCTGAGAGAGAGAGAGAGAGAGAGAGAGAGAGAGAGAGAGAGAGAGAGAGTAAATCAATGAACATACAAGCAACTGTGATTTTGTGATTTTATGGGCATGACATTCACTTATGATTATGTACTGTAACAAGAGTCGAATCTTTTACATGATCTTTTTTTTTTTAAAAGCTGAATTACCGATATTAATTAAAGATACATATTTTATACAAACAGAGACTTACGGTGGGCGCCATTGTGAGTCGGGGCGTTGTATAAATAGTAATAGCAATCAACACTCGCTGGTCGTGGTGTTTATTAACCAACAGGGAAACTTACGGGATAATCCTAAAACAAAACAGAACAAATACTTAATGTACAATATTACAAACAAGACAAATACGATATTTAATACGCACGCCAGTATTTCAATATATCAGTTAAATTACATATAAACGATACCCTACGAGACACGAAGACTCGAAATCTATAAATTTAAAAGTTCTCTGAAATTATGACTATCACTATAGGCCTGTGCAAAAGTAGGATGAGTGTGGCATTATTCGTCCGGAGACGAGAGTAGAAGTTCTACGGGCTTTTATTAGGTGGCATAGGATCGCTCACTCATTCACGACAAACACGAACCTGGATCACATATTTTGAATATAACGTGTTTGAATAACAGATTGTGACAAAACGGATTCCAAAAATGAAGTATCAATCAGATGTATATATTCGTACGCTTAATGATGCTGTAAGGTATTCCGTACAATGGTATTGTTGGGTTGGTCATACTTCTATTTAATTTCATTTTTAATTACAGCGCATTAAAGTTCTACTTTCAATGAATTTTGAACTGTCGCCAAAAGAGATCTCCAAAGAGTTTTATTATAATTTGCATACTTACTTTCCGTTTGACACAGCCTTTTCATCTGCAAGTCTTAATGACCTCCAAGGTAAGTAAAATATACTAAATTTTGGCATGGCGACACTGCGTATTATATTTTTTCTTTATATGCGTCAGCATCAAAACTTTATCATAAAAATGAGAATACAGAACTAGAATAAATCCATTTATGATCAAAGTATTACTCATTGGTTTGTTTATTTGCTTAGAACAAAAAATGCGGTGTTGTTTGTGTGTGTGTGTGTGTGTGTGTGTGTTCGTTCATTCGTTCGTTGATTCGTTCGTTGATTCGTTCGTTCTGGAGAGAGAGAGAGAGAGAGTGTGTGTGTGTGTGTGTGTGTGTGTGTGTGTGTGTGTGTGTGTGTGGAGGTATATGTGTGGTTTGGATTTTAAAATACCTTCAACAATTTTTCAATCATATTGCTACGATGTCTGCAGTGTTGCAGTTTATAGTGATATCTAGCACTGGGGCATCATGCCGCAGACATGTAGCATGATGTCCCACCCAGTCACATTATCCTGATACCAGGCCTACCAGTCCTAAGATTAATCTCTTAATGCTTATTGCCAAGCAAGGCAGCTGTTAGCACCTTTTTATAAGTCTTTGATATGACTCAGCCAGGGTTCGAACGTGCAACCTCCCGCATCCGATGCGGACGCTCTAACTACAAATTTAAACTAATGTAATTCAAAATAGAAATAACGCTGAACTGATATACATGAGCTACACGTAAATGAACACTTTTGCTACAAAACAATCGATATTCTACTCGTTACTATGCTCGCAATCATTACCAATGAAAAAGTTGTACATAACTGGTTAACAATACCAGATATGCCCTGGCGACATCGATAAAATCAGCACAAATAATTTTAATCTGCAAGTTATTAAAAGAAAAGTGTATTCGCTACACGACCCTAGATTAAACTTGTCATTTGTTGAAATACTGTAATATGGTTTAAGTAAATCTAAATCTAAATCCAAACCCATCTGTTAAAGGATAGGGTGATGACCTTATGCATAATGCGGGCTGGTTATTATATTTAAATATAAACAGACAAAATATACCCACAGACGTATTTAATGAAAATCCATTAATACTGGTTGATTAGCCTACTTTGTTGCAAATAATTTTTTATCCCATTCAAGAAAGCTGATTATCAAACAACTCTAAGATATTGCCTAAATAAACTTAAAGAGTGTGATCAAAATTCATCTGTGGTGACTTGAATATATATATGTAAACCATGTGCTAATGGATACAGGATGCCATATGCCTGATATTACATTGTCCAATAACCTCAACTACCCTTATGGACAGTAGAGGTAACAAAAGGCCACGAACGAAATATGATTATATTCCTAAGTATGGTTTTGCATATAGTACATAAGAAAAGAAACAATTTTTTTTTGTACTTAAATCTTGGGCCATACGCAGGTGGATTACAAAAACAATAAATAATTTGGAAGGGGTAATAAATTGCATTTTTAATATGCTAAATATGAAACGCTTTAAGGATACAAACCTAAAGCATATATATGCAGTATGCGATAACAAATATTCAGAGAAACTTTTCAATCATCATCCACATAGATATTCTGAATATGCAAGTTATTCCTTTTCAATCTCTTACGTAGAACGCACATTACTATCATAGGTGGAAAAGTCATACTGCAGAACAATTAAATATTATATAATCTTAACATGGTATAATACCGTTTCTTTAATGAGGTAAAACTACATTTTTAACTTTAAGTTTACAGCACGTTTTCTATCATAGATATTTTATGTGACTAATAACAAGATCAACTCAAATAACTGGACTGAACTGAAACAATAGTGTTTCTAAACTTGTATTATATTGCAGTACCATTGTATAAATTATAGTCTACAAAGTTAAACGAAATGGCCAATCACTGTTAACAATGCATCAAAGTTAGTCATTAGAAAACATTTTTTTAAATGTCACAAATAAAGTGTTTTGCATTTCTACTTAAAAATGATAAGCACTAAAAATATATATCAAAATCATTAACATGAATGCATTTAGACCCATGAACCACTGTTTAAAGAAGCAATGATTTCAATTCATCAAGAGGTACTTTGAAGAACTGAGATACTGGTAAACATACGAAAATACAGACGTTGAACTTAATATAAAATCTTACGTTACGAATAGATGTGTACACATTTTCATAGGATGAACTGACCTGATAATATCTTCGAATTAGTAAAAAAGAACCTTGTTTATTCAAAGCTAAATAACTCACTGGTATTTTCCGAAACACTTTCCACAGCTCTAGAAATTTGATGTACTTCAAAACTTAAAAAAAAGTTATTGTCATCCAGTATTTACTGAATGAAATTGTAATAGGACTTTAAATTATTAGGACTTGTGTCTGTAATTCTATCCTTATTTGATATTTAAATCGCAATTCCGTAAGTTCTTTCTTATTACAGGTTTACTTTGTATTCCTGGGAAATAAATTATTGTTGAATTGAGAAAAGCTTGTTGCTTTTCACTCTTTTATGTTACTTATTTTAAGAGCATAGACTCGTAACAGTAGTTGACTCAAAGAGGCATACCTTAGAAAGTAAATTTTGTATGTATGAAGTTTATATTTGCAGTTCTCTAGCATCACAGATCTCCAAGTTGGGGTTGGGGTTTAAGCTGAGAAAAGCATATTTCTCATGATCACTGTATAAACATACAAAAGCAAACATTATTCCAAAGAGTTAACTGACCATGTACTGTTTAGGCAAAAAAGACGATGACAAACCCGTACGAAAAGTATGTGCGTATTTCACCTGTACAAGAGTAGTATAACAGGCGTAATATGGTCTGTTTAAAGACGTAAAGCAAATTGTTAATGCGTACAAAAACTAAAAGCGTAATTTCATAAGGAAATTCTGCGTCTTTTGCATATGACATTTGAAGCTTACAGATGTATTGCTAAAAGCAATCCTGGCATACTGGGCAAGACAAGTCATATTTTGAAAGCTTAGCAGAAAGCGAATCACTAATTAAGGAGTATATTAGTACTTAGAATCTGCAGTGGGCTAGATGAGACGTATTTACTAACTTTGAAAATCTGCATGTTGTAGATGAGGCTTAACTAGGACCTTGAAAGAAATCATGACGTGTATTTCAGAACTTTGTTATATCAGTCTATTGAACAGTTTCAAATAAAGACAATCTTTAGTATCTAATGTTTTTTTTTTATGTACTAAATCAAATACAGAAAAGGAAAGCTTAAGTGATAACTTTTTCTTTCATGCTTTTACATTATTTGATTAGTGGCTCTGCTTCTAAATTGGTTGGCATAATAGAGAGGTATCTGTCTTCGAAGAATGACAAAAAGTTTCTTAATTCATTAATCCCATCATGTGAGTGTGCAAAGGCAAATATATAACATTTTGGCAACATTTGTGAACCAGGTATACATCACTCAATTTAATAATGACTTACAGAGACAAATTAATCCCAAATTGTATTAAAATCATTTCATTCTTGAATATTTCAGCACAGAAAAATCTCACCAGTTCTCATGAGTTTCCCATAAACTGCACATGAGAACCTTGTTAGAAATAGATGCAAATAGGGTAGATTTTGCAAGGCCATATATGGTAGATTTAGTGAGCCAAGGAAAAACTAACCAAATGTTCAGGTGTGCAGGTTTTATTGACGTGATCATTTGAATGTTCACATAAGAAAGTAATACTTAAAAAAAACCCGTTATTTTCCATTACATCTGACTATGTTTGAAGAAACGACAGAGTTCTAATTTCTCATGTGAGTTATCACGTGAGAAATTTGGACTTTGATTCTGAAAAGATACATGCTAAATTCGTGTTAAATTTCTTCTAAGCTGGATTTTCTCATTTGTGTGTTTCACATGAGCAATTTGGACTTAAATATTCTGTGCAAATGCTGGATATAAAGTAGTACATTCAGATTATTGTCAAATAGACATTTTGTTGGATTTCAACATAACTCAAAAAAGGCTCTAATGTTTAAGTGCCGACCGGCACAGCGTATTCAACGATTCTTAGAAAATGGTATAAAAGCTGAATTTTTCAACAATTTCAAGTAGCAAATACACACGAAACAATTTTGTGCCCTAAATTAAATTAATCATGAAGAATATTTTTTTAATTTCTACTAATTCCATTTTGTTCTATTTAATATTACCAAATGGACAAAAACAACTATTTTGGCAAAGTTAATACTCACACTGTTTGAAACGCGCCATTGAAACCTTTCATAACGCTTACATGACAATTTAAGCGGTCTCGTTTCTTTCTGCCATGCCAGAACAAACACTCGGATCCACACGACAGACCCTTATAAAACCAAACAGCCCAACACAATTGTGCACTGCCTACAAAACCTTTCATAACTAACAGGTCAATGAAAAAATCTTCAAGCAAACAAATATCGTATTAACTTTCTATAGCTTTAGAATTTTCTCATTTTTACCAAATCCTTATCATAGTGTTTATGTAAACTGTAATAACATACATCTTCAAATAATCCTTTCAGACGATAACTGAAACTGGCCGCCTCCTTTGACCGCATAAGTAATTGCGATCGAGCCTTCTTTCACCATGTTGGTTCCAACAACAGAACACCGTGTATCTTGGCACAATGAAAACAAATGCAGACCTCATATCGCTACAAAATATGGCTCTATGGGTCCTCCTCTCGCAGGCTTCTCCGTTTAGCAACAATTTGATACTTTGCAATACACGAAACCGTGAAAATGTCGGTAACACAATTAATTATGTTATTTGAAGAACATATATTGCATTGATTTTTAGGACACGATTAGAACTACAATATTGTGCGGATGTTTCTTAAAGGGAAAACAGCTATGTTATATGCCGTGTGCGGCATACAACTGCACTGTACACAGGCAGAGACTAAAAATGAGAATTGTGTTGTCGGTGATGTGTCGTTTATGCGGAAAAGAATGCGATCAAGAGATATGGTTTTGTCGGGATTGCGGCAACTATAGGATACATGCCAACTTCAGTCGTATGGTAGAGATAGGTTAGGCTCGGCTGAGCTGCGGGTAAGAATACTCCCATTGTAGGGCGTTCATAAATCTATAATTATTTTTGTGGGTATGAAGTGTTGAGTTTTTCGGGTTTACTCATGTTAGAGGCATATTTTGCTTAGCAGTTGCTATTTGTTATATAAATAGCACCAAATCCATGCACATGCACATCATAATTTGCGAGACGCGATACGTCAGAGTGAGCGGCCTGTTCAGGATGAAACATATAGATCGATACAAAGAGACAGATAAACAGACATACAGAGACACATAGATAATATGGACATAGAATGGTATCGAAGCTTTTGCTGCGACAAGGTAGGCTTTAAGGTCAATATAGCAAAACAATTAAAACTTGTCTGCTACGGCCCATTGATCCTAGTTTCGGCTTTAGGAGAGTATCTTAAAGCAAATGAAGTATTAGTTATATATGCAAAGGGTCTTGAGGACGGTGATCGCTCTCATTGCGCGTCTAGCTGTTTAGGGTCAGGCTTTCTCCTTTAGCTATGAACACAGGCAATCTGTTCTCTTCCGTAAACCTTAGGGTCGTTCTCCTCGATGAGAAACGTCGGTCTTGCGGACCTCGAAATCATGCCTGGATACATACTTGGAGTTCATTCATCTACATGAAGCTAATGCACCAAGCCCTTCTTAAATATGCAAAAGCCTGCTAGGATGAGGATCACGTTTGTTTAGCTGCCCACATCGTCCAGGCTGCAACTGGGTGTTTTTGCCTGCAAAGGATGCAAATGCTACCGAGAAGACAATTCAGCCTCCAGTACAACCAATCCTTTGCCGACGCACCCAGGTTCCTACCTCAACTGCTATCGCATTCCTCCTCGTCGGAATAACCTGATCCTTACCCTAGCCCACACTTTTGCAATAGAAATACATGCGAGGGGTGCCGGTGCACGAACAATTTTATAGTTTATATTGTTTTGTGAAGAATATAAGTACATCCCAGAGGGCGAGGATCAGAAATTCATCCCGCGGGAGGTGATCTGCTTATAACACCGCTACATCATCGAGAAGTTTCTCGTTTGGCTGGAGTTGCGATGTCTATATTTCATATTCCTGTGGCAGCCATGAACAAACCCCGCCCATTGTCGGAAAACCTCCGCATGGGGGAAGGGGGGTTAGCGCGCAGCAGCAGGACGCGATGGCTATTATGAAGAGTAGATACAGATTTTCGTGACGACAAAACAATCTGAAATATCATAGGGCGCAGTGCCAGATGATACCCATAGCTATTTACGCCTACAAAAGCTGGTAGTCCTTTGAGTAGAAATTGAATCTCTTGACATGTCCCTTGTCTATCTCATCGAATTGCACGACAAGGACCAGCAACTCTTGTTCGAACATCATAGAAAGCACTTTGCCGATATATTGATACATTGGTTATATAAAGACATCCAGCGCCATAGCATCCTTATTACAGTCGTAGGGACAGACAAGCTGACCAAGCTTGTGCTAAACGACATCGACTAGGAAACCGTTGCAGCCACTGAGCATGGTGTTAAACCTTATATTAGCGCATTTGGATATGCGATTAATACGCACAGCTCTCGGGCGCTTACCGTAAAAACCCGCGCAAGGTATGATTTGTGGATAACTACATCCAGTGGTAGATTCTCTCGAATCTGGCTGTATCCCGTGCGGAACTCATGCTTTTTGACTACGACATGGGGGTTCGGAACACTGACAATGAGGCAGTCTGCAACGACAGCTGTATCTGTCTGTAGTTCAACATTAAGATGAACGCAGAGCTTCACTCATAATCCGACAGCAGTTCGTGGGAAAAGTGATTATCTTGTACACCAGATTTCCGCATCACAGCGAAATGTATGAAGACAATAGCTATGCTCTTTGAGGATGTGCTAATCAGCGTCGATTTCGCACCACGTACTGAGGATTTATATAATCCCTTATTGAAGAGGCCTAGGCGAAAACATTTTCATTCTTTTTATCAAAGCACAAAATAGTTATATAAAAAGATGGGTCCTGTCGTATTATATTGATTGGTCAGAAAAAGAGCCAACGCAATAAAATAGATGTTAGATATAACAAAGCTCCCAGATCCTCAAGATGGTTGCCTCAGAATTATCTGGGAGGCTAGAACTTTATTTTGGAATGAGAATAAACATCTGAGTGCCCACTACATATTGTTCAGGTGCACAGAAAACGTGATGAATGGCGTTAACACTGTGTATCTTGGCACCAGTGTGGCTGGTTTAATGCCTTGTCAACCGTTACTGTTGGGATAAGCCTGAGACCACTACTTTCATCTATTGTCTTGTTTCCATTGCAGAAAATTCTATTAGTTAGCGACTGTACCTGAAAGCCGATAATAATTTCGAAATCAGTGTCTAGGGCGAAACAAGTCCAAACACAGTCCTGGTTCACATTTCAAAGACGCTACACAAAAACATTATCTCCGATGAAGAACGCAAACTCATCCACGATTCTATCTATCTATCTATCTATCTATCTATCTATCTATCTATCTA
>JAECUM010044004.1:0-11215 GCA_016617855.1 Megalonaias nervosa
TCTGAGTTTTTGTGACGAAGTGTGACGAGGTGGGGGTAAAAAAAGTCCGCAAAAATGGCTTGACGTTATATATCATTGGCCCCAAAAGGTACATTAAAAATTGTATCCTTCAATACATCATTTATGAAAATAGAGCGTGTCTAGTCCATTTCGAAGTTTTAATTAGGTTATGTCACATATTCGTTTCCCATAGGCTTAGGCCTAACAGTGTGGAGGCAAATTTTATTTGCAGTCAATAACAGAATGCAGCTTCAAATGTTTACATCTATCAATTATCCATTAAAAACTGTTCTATGTATATAAATATACCTGTTTGCATGTATTTTATGGGTAGATCTGAATATATTTGAGTAACAAAACGTGCTTCAGAGCAAATTGGTTGAAGTCGAAGTATTGAGGTGCACAAGATGATGCATACAGGAGGAAAGACATTTAAGTGTGAAGTATGTGATGCAGTGTTTAGACAAAATGGAAATCGGAAGGTGCATATGAGGATCCATACTGGAGAAAAACCATTTAAGTGTGAAGTCTGTGATAAAATGTTTAGCTACAGTTATTGTTTAAAGAAGCACATGAGGATGCATACAGGAGAAAAACCAGTAAAATGTGACGTATATGATGCCATGTTGAGCATGCATGTTGGGGACACTCCATTTAGGTGTGAAGTATGTTATAAAATGTTTAGTTACATTTCTGGTTTAAATAAGCACATGATGATACATACAGGAGAAAAATCTTTTAAATGTGAAGCATGTGATAAAATGTATATCCACAGTTCTGATTTAAAGAGGCACATGAGGATACACACCGGAGAAAAACCATTCAAGTGTGAAGTATGTAATGAAACGTTTACCTACAGTTATTATTTAAAGATGCACATGAGGATACATACTGGAGAAAAACCATTTAAGTGTGAATCATGTGATAAAATGTTTAGCAACAAATCTGGCTTAAATAAGCACATTCGAATACATACTGGAGAAAAACCATTCAAGTGTGAAGCTTGTGCTAAACTGTTTCGCTACAGTTCTGATTTAAAAAAGCACATGAGGATACATACAGGAGAAAAACCATTTAAGTGTGAAGTATGCGATGAAATGTTCAGACAAAGTGGAGATCTCAAGGTGCACACCAGGACCCATACTGGAGAAAAACCATACAAGTGTGAGGTATGTGATGGCTTGTTTGCTCAGGGAAAAACTCTGAAGATGCACATGAGGATACATACAGGAGAAAAACCATATATTTGCAAAGCATGTGATAAAATGTTTAGCCAAAGCTCAGGTTTAAATAAACACATGAGAATGCATACTGGAGAAAAACCATTTAAGTGTGAAGCATGTGATAAAATGTTTAGCCACAGTTCTGATTTAAAGAAGCACATGAGGATACATACTGGAGAAAAGCCATTTAAGTGTGAAGTCTGTAATGAAATGTTTAGTCAAAATGGAAATTTGAAAGTGCACGTGAGGATACATACTGGAGAAAAAGGGTACAAATGTGAAGTATCAGGTGCTTTGTTTGCACAGAAAAGAACTAAAAAAATGCACATGAGGATACATACTGGCGAAAAATAATTCAAGTATGAAGAATGTGATACATAGACAAAAATATATGTCTTTTGTTCAGAGTTGGAGGAAAGAATGAGTTTGATATGGCGTAGGAATATTGAGGCTGTCAGGCTGAGACACACGTTCCTATACTGTATCAACCATGTTCTTTCCACTGACTCAGATAAAAGCACTGATGCAGTTGTGCATTTATTACATATCCTTTTTTTATTCACACATTCTTTTAAATATTTTAACATATACTTTAAGAAATATTAATGAGGCATTTTGGCATTTTATGAAAGATATTGTAAAACCCTCAGTAAAATCCCCATGTACGTAACCAGGGCTTGGCCTTGATGTATGGTGGCGCTCTACAGTTATACTAGTTATACTGGCTATTTAGAAAAGACCTTGTATATATTAGGTATTGTTCAAAGAACCTTTAATTCCCTTTATTTTGGTGTACGATTGATGGGTGTAATATGGGTTATAGAGTATACAGCTTGGCCTTACTCCAGATGTGCACCTTTCAAAAAAGTGCTAGCTCCATTTGGTCATTTTCACTTCCTGAACTTCAGAGGTAAATTGTAAAAAAAGAGCGGATAACTTTTTTTACATTTTATATATTTGGTAATTCATTCATTGCACTTTCAGAAGCTGGTATTGTCTAGTCTGGCAAAATTCATTTCCCCTATTTTAATAGCTGCTAAGGATAGTGTACTTTAGACAAATTCAGGCTGATTTTTGGAGCACAAGGGAGCAGTCATTTTAGTTAGCAGTGTGCTAAGATCATTTAAAATTTCCAAAAGTACAATATCCAAAGAAATGTCAGTCACATTACATCAAAGCAGCATAAAGGTATGTCAACATTCTCTCCACTGTGCATGTTTTAAATGCATACAACTTCACCTGACATACATCACTCTCTCAAAAGTACATAATAACTGGTGAGCGCCCCCTATACTGTGTAGTTGTATCACCAGTCTGTCTGCATTGCTGATATATGGTTTTTAACACTTTAGTCTAGAATTTTAAAGAACGTTGTATGGGACATATGAATGGATTTAAAGTACGGTCATAGGTAAGTGCATTTGTTCCTTACTTCTCAAATGGAACATAGGTTTTGAACCAGTTAGCGACCTTTTATCTTACACCCTACTTACTTAATACACACTCTATTTCCAAGGAAATATCAGGGCAAATTTTACAGGCTAAACAATAGTTAAATACATTAAATTTTATACAGAATGCTCATTAATTTACAGTACTTTCAAACTCTGCATTTTTATGTTTTCATTTGATACAAGAAATTATTGATCCGTTGAACTTAAAGATGATAGTTTAAGCTTATTTTTTAAGAAAATAAAGATTCTGTCTTCTTCTCACATGTGGACCAGGCTTTCAGTATTCATTTGGATATATTTTGTAACCAAAAGAAAAATGTTAAACATTATTGTTATGTTTTCTTCTCTTTATTTTCTACTTAAACAGTCTCAATAATTTAAAATGAAAGCAAACATACACTTCCCTCAGTGCCCACTGATGAAGAAATTTCATCAACATTGTAACAAGAACTTCTATATTTATATTAATCAAAACAGCAGCTGCCGTCTGTGATGCATCTGCCATTATGTTGTTGTTGTTGTTGTAGGGTTTAATGCCATTTTTCAACACAAGATAGACTATACATGGCGGCCAGTATAAATGGTGGAGGGAGAACCCGGGTAAACCCCGGAAAGAACCATCAACCCACGAGAAGCTACTGGCAAGCTTTCTCACATACCCACATTGGCCGAACCTGAGACTCGAACCAACGCAAACAGAGGTGAGATGGCAGTGATCCATAACGTTGAGCGCTTTAGACCACTCGGGCACTAGGGGTCCCCCTTTATGTTGCAAATGTTTTTGTTAGTTTTAACCTCAGATTTACTAAACAAAATTTGATTCCTAAGTAATATTAATAGACAAATTACAATTAGCAAACTCAATGAAATTCAGATTGTGTCCCTTGATTATCTTTTTATCATGACAGGACTCCCAGAGTCTTTCTTACTTTGCCTGGATTTTTTGTAAACTTCAGTACAAGATTTCAGCTGCAAAGTACTCTCTCTCTCTCTCTCATATGTTTGTGTCACTTTGTACACAAACTGAGAACTACTCTAATTTCTTGGTGGTAGATACTGTGAAAATACCATAAACTGCTCATTGCATTATTTGCTATGGTACTCTCCCATTTCTTAAAATTACAAATGTGTGTTGACATTTTTGGACTATTATTAAATATTTAAAGTTGTACAAGTAGTTCCAGACACTGGGTTCTCAATAGACATGTATCCTCAGGTTTTTACAAGTGGGAATTTAAATCTGAACCATTTCTGTTGCAGAGAAATTCCAACCTGTGCTGTTTAATGATGCACATTGATTTCAGCTGGAGCCTCAGTCTTAATTACCTTTGATTTGCTTCTGGAATTATTTCCTTCTAAGTGAACACTGTCTGTAAAAATTTTGCTGTACACAACAGTGATTGACATTTGCTAAACTACTATTTACCCCGTATTGGCCCCTATGCAATATCAATATAAACTGGGCAGAACCAACAGGTCACTGATGTTGTTGTTGTTGTTGTGGGGCTTAACGCCATTTTTCAGCACACGATAGGCTATTCATGGCGGCCAGTGTTAATGGTGGAGGAAGAAACCAGGAAATCCGCGGAAAGAACCACTGACCCACGAGAAGGTCACTGATGTCATGTTTAGGTGGAAATAGCTGAATGAAGTTAGACCGTTTTGAGATTATCTTTGACGTTTATGATTGAGGAAGAGGAAATCAATTATGACCTGGTTGGATTAACTTTTGAATGGTGTTGTTTGTTTGAGTGCCAATCAACATACATGTGATACTACATGCAGTAGGACAAAAATATTACATGAAAGGCTGTCTGTCGCCCATACAATTTTAGTTACAGTTTAAAGCTTTTGAAAAAAATACTTTTTTTTTACATTTTTTAATACAGATATAATCTGTGTATTTGTGCGTATTATCCCCATATTACAGCAGTCAGTGAGAACTAGTCTACTAGAGACCAGAAATATAATACCAGTGCAAATCAAATGTGTGGTAATCAAGTTATCAATGCTGACACGTGTACCCAACAAGCTGTTAATTAATTACCTTACTGTTGTAATCGGGAGAGTTGAGTTCAAATGCCGGATATTTTATGAGGTGTCATAAGTAATAAAGGGATCAGAGGGGTTTCACTTTGACCTTCAAGTCTTTTAATAAAACTCAGCTGATCCCAGATTTTGTATTGTTGAATGATTCTTGCGTTGCTGAAAATGTTTATATAGGAATATTTAAGGGAAGTTGATTCATGTTTTTGTTCAGTTTATGTCAGAAGGCAGAAACATATGCTTTTACCAAATACAAAAGAAACCCCAAAAAACAAACAAGCACTGGAAGAGAAATATGAAATTCTGGAATACATTTCATGTCCTGTCCAACCTAAAACTTTCTTCTTAGGATGAACATGGCTTGAAGGAATATTGGAAAGCAGTCATCAAGTTTAAAACTCCAGACACAGATAAACTAAAGTTTGATGTTTCTTGTAGGCTGAGCTTGATTGTTTTGCCATTGCCACATTCTAATGCTAACAGAGAGAAGACATTGTCCACTCTTATAAAAATAAAATTATTGAAGGGGAAATCTGGACTGGAAAACCATTGTGGGCCTGTTAATTGTGAAATTTGGTAATTACAATTAATTCCATCAGTGGTCATGTAAGTGAAACTGAAAATGCTTGTCATGTGGGTTTTAATTTTAAAAAATCTTGGCAGTGAACAACATGTACACTCTTCCTTAATCATCAAATTGTCATACACTGGCCCAATCACAACGGGCCAAAAAGTATATTTTCTTTCCTGTTCAGAACTGACCTGCTTGTGTTGATCATTCCCGACCCTCACACTCCAAAGAAACAGAAAGTTAGTAACAATTGTGAGGAGAAAGAGAATAAAAATCTCCTAAAGTTGTAAGAAATCGCAAGCATCAGTTACTAAATACTATTCAAGTGTTTCCCTTTAATCAGTATGAGACAAGAAATCATGAGCATCAGTTTGCTGCACTAATAACAAACAATCTCAGTTTTGAGATCATGACTCAAGAGCAAATGACTCTTGCAATTTCAGTTTTTGCTTTTGAGATTTTCATTTGGCTCTTGATATTTTGGTGTCGAGGGTCAAACAACAATTCAGTTTTGAAATCTATTGAGAACCCTGAGATTTGGTGTGTGATATAGAAATTTTAGGATTGCAATACGGAGTCATCGATCGAACATCTGTATCCAATACCAGATCAGCCATACAAAATTAAATGGGTTTGTAATAAAATATTTAGCTAGATGTTTCTTTTTGAAGAAGCACATGTAAATGCATACATGAGAAAAAAATATTTAAAGGTGGTAAATGTGATACCATGTTGATGATGGTGTGTGTGTGTGTGTGTGTGTGTGTGTGTGTGTGTGATTTGGATTTTTAATGTAGCTTTAACAATATTTAAGTCACATTGCTACGATGTCTGCACTGTGGCAGTTTATAGTGATGCCTAGCACTGGGACTTCATGCTGCAGACATGTTGCATGATGTCCCACCCAGTCACATTATTCTGACACCAGGCTGACCAGTCCTAACACTAACCCCTTAAAGCTGAGCACCTAGCGAGGCAGCTGTTAGTACCACTTTTATGTCTTTGGTATGACTCAGCTGGGGTTCAAACCTGTGACCTCCCGCATCCAAGGCAGACACTTTAACCACTAGGCCACTGGAGCAGTCCATGTTGATGATGGTAAATGGAAATAAAATCACATGATAAAGTCACAGTCAGGGTAGGAAATAAAGTCACTGGAAAGAGAAAACATTACAAGAACAAAGGTCACATTTGTATTGATTGTTTTAATAAAATAAATAATAGCAACATTACATTTTTCACATAGATCTTGCATACGAGATAGTTTATTTTAATCATGATAAGAATCACATATATTTGAACAGCATCACATTTTTGAGTGTCATTTGCTTTACTGTTGATATGAAAGTCTAATATTCCATGACTCACTGTACAAATTATATGGAAGAATAGGAACCAGTCTAGAAATGGGTGAACATAAAATAGAGTATGGTTTTAGCTATCCAGGATTGGCTGATAATGAAAGTAAAAATTTAGTCCAAAGAATCTTTTGAGAGCTTATCCTGGCTGTAACCAGAAACAACAGAGACAATGTTTTATTGATGGAATTTTAGTCCATTGAGTAACATGTTTAAAACAATTTTTTTAGAACAGGCCCCGGGCTGGTGACTCAAACAAAATCACAAACCCATACTGAAATTCCACAAGCCCGGACTCTAGTTTACACATGCCCAAAATTTCCCCTTTTTAATATTGTCACAGAACGTTGCAATAGCTACAATTTGAATATAAATTCAATAGGGTTCAAATGGGTTTGAAAGTAATGCAAGTGTCATTAGTGTTCATCGCTACGCTGGTGTGCTTCACTATGTAAAACTCCATCAACCAAGAGTTCTGAAATTTAGTTTTGTTGGACTTTGCTGATAGTTAATTGCTTCATAAATTGGCTTAAAAAATTAATCACACTTGCACTGTTCCAACAACTGAAATGATCATGCTTTTGCATTCTATATATGCAGTAAAATCTGACTTCAAAGAAACATTGTTGCTGTTCACAAACTTGTCAAAAATATAATACATATGGCTTAAATATTCTAATTAAAGGAAATTATATGTAATAACTTTTTTCTTGTACATGCATCTAGCATCTCTTTGATTAACGTATAATGGGTTGTTCCACTTCCTGATCCTTCCTATGCAAATTAGCACTATGAACTCACCCACTGCAGCCTTCAAACACTCTCTCTAGATTGCCAGTTAAGTATTACGTGAAATGGTGGTTTATACATGACCTCTTTGCTTTTAATTGCTGCCAGGCCCGGCCATGGGATGTGTGGGGCCCAAGGCAACATGCGGGGCCCAAGACAGCAAGCGATGAGCGCTGTGCCCAAAACAAAAAGTTGCATTGCGGAGAAGCACGTGGCCCTAGGCGGTTGCCTCGTTCGCCTTGCCCTAGGGCCAGGCCTGATTGCAGCTATTTAATCTGTCCAAGGGATAGTTTTACATCAGCTCCAATCATGACCGTTTACCAGTTATACATGCTACTGTATACATGAAACGGACATATACTGAAAGGGGGTGTTTTGTGGGGTTGGCTTTGTTTTTTGTTGGGTTTTTCTTTTGAAGATTACTGAAAATTGTGTTTTCTAGAAACACGACCATGTCTGGAGGTTTGGGAGTACAAAATTGTATTTTCATCATGACACGCCATGCTTCAATCTGATTAAAATCAGATCTCAATTTCACGTAGGATAGTGATGTTCTGATTTAGATTGCACCGTGTTATGGCACTTATGTCAACATCTTGAAAATACATTTACACATTTAATCAGCGCGATCAAAGTTTTCTTAGGCAAATTAAATTTTATTTTTAATAAGCCTGACGAGTACCTCACTTAGAATACACTACAGGACGGGATCGATATAAAAATTAGATGTACCAAGGGCATCAGCTTATCGGATTTTGTGAGCACTGCTTGTGACTTGAGTTTTGAAAACTCATTACTGAAATAAGCATCTGATTCGTTGGTGCAGAATTGAGAACACGTTTTTAGCACATGTAAATGGACAAAATGCTGTAGGATATGGGTGCAACGATATGCCCCAAAATGTATTTTGATATTCCAAACCCATATTGCAATACAGCAGCAGAGAAGCTGTACAGACCACTTGGTTGAATTATCTTTGTTTGAAAAATAAAGGTTCCTACAAAAGCTGAAAATACAAGATTAATAACGCTGAACTAAAAACCTCTTACCGACTGAGATTTCTCTAATTGGGTTAGCTCATTTTGTTACTTTATCTTTGACGTTTGTTTTCATTTCTTATGGCATGTATATTTCAGTACCCGGACACACACTGTTAGTCGTTCAGCTTCTCTGCTGCTGTCTTCAACCAAAAATTTTATCGAGACCTATACGATACCTCAACCGAAGATCATGTAAATTTATCGTGATAAATGCATGTGGGTTAGCTTGCGCTTTTGAAAAGAAGTTTTTAAACTTAATCATGTCCATATCCCCTGAACACCAAGTCTGATGAGTATTTCGCAGGGTATGTGTATCAACTCCATTAAACACAACTAAAACATTACAATTATCTCTGATCACTTTAGGTATTTGTGTATATCGCTGAGTAACATAAATCACTTCTGTATTTTTGTGTCTACCTCTGGAAAATATCCGAGCTGGATTCGACTGTTTATACGGCATCACATCATCGTATACTACAAGATTATTAATAAATCCATCGAGGTCATCTACAGATTGGGCTTCATCAATATTGGTGATAAAATTAATAATATCATTGCCGTCTTCATCCAGCAACTTTGCATTTTCATTAAAATCTTTAAGTACTTCATAACATCGTTGGTCATCTACAGATTGTGCCACCAAATATAACTTATCCCGCTTGAGCCATCTCATTATCAGATTAAGCAACAATTGCGTCTTACCAGACCCAGATGGGCCTGTTATTATACACCTTATAGAATTTGGTAGCGTTTGATGATGCTTAACTGGCTCTTGATTTCGTGTTGCTGAAAAGTCAGTAATATCCATGTTGTACAGATATAATAAATAATATGAGTTTATATTGTGTTCGATGCAGAGCACCCACGTCCACCAGTGGATTAACAACAATAATAACAAAAAATGGCAGGCGCGCACTTACAGGTAAGTGTGTGAAATGTGGTACAAAAAAAAATACAAATTTATTTCGTCCCTGACAGAGTCAGATACAAAGACAGGTCATGATATTGCTGCTTCGTTGGGAAAATTACCAGAAACTCCATGGGCCAAATACCCTGGTGAGAAACATCTTCCTGGTTATAATTATTGTGGTCATGGAACTCGACTTGATATCTAACTCGATAACCAAGACCAACCAAAACCTGGAGAGTATCCAATAAATGCGATTGATCAAGCGTGTCATATTCATGATGTTGCCTATGAAAATAAAGATTTACAATAACGACATATTGCAAACGTGAAGTTGACTCATGCGCTGAATTCCCTAAAAAATAAATCTCTCAGTGAAAAACTTGCTAGCTTCCTAGTAAAATCTGTGATGAAAGGTAAACTAGTGCTAGGGGCTGGTAATTAATCAACTGATTATTAAAATAATGGAATCAGTTTATTATAGTCCAAAGGGATATTGGAGAGGTAGAGCAGCGATTGGTAAACTTGCTGATGCGGCAAATGAAGCCTACCAATGTGATCACAAAGAAACATATACCAATACAACGACATAACTATTCAAAACAACCAGTACTAGGTAATGTGACTGTAAGATATTTATATGAACCTGGTGAACTTGAAGGTGGTAAAAAAGAGCAACTGATCCTATTTGGAGTGTGACCACACATAAAATCTCCAGCGTGGTAAGATTCACGGGTAGACCTGCAATCTACAGATTAGATTCAACTGCTCCTCAGCGTGGATTTGTAAGCGAACAATTACAAGTAATTCCTGAAGACACACATTTACCACCGTGTTAACTTTTTTGAACTGGCTCCTCGACGTCGATTACACTCGAGACAGGTTAGCATCACATTTTCGCGTGTATGACCAAGACTACTATTAATTCTATCCTCGGTAAACTGTCTTGGATTATTATTCAAATACTGCCACAACATATTACAGTTACAGCTTGCACAATGATTATTCTGTAGTCGTTTCAGCGTCATAATAAATTCAGTGTCAAGGTCAAAGGATCGTTTATTTTTTTTGTCACATTGTTTATAACCAGATAATTTTTTCTTGATCACGACGAAGTCGACATTAACTACATCATCGCCATTACTAACAGTTTGATTATTATCTATGATAACCCTCCGCAGCTGAGATATTCTTCTAACTCGAGACACTGCGAGATAAACTAAATTTGACCACTCGATTCTATCATCGACAATCCAGATATTTGTATCAGAAATAGTTAATCCCTGTGACTAGTGAATCGCTATAGCGTATCCTAACGTCCACAGAGTTTTGTCCCTGACTCCGTCAGGCGTTAACGCACTCTCAACAACACTGACAGGAACTAAAACAATATCATTTAACACAAGATTTTGTTTATCACTGCAACCTGGAATGTCAACATTGATATTCTGTCGTTGCGTATCTGCTGGGCGATCACACAATAGTACAGGTAAATCAGAAAATCTTTCCTTGTGTAACAGAAATAATTGTTGTTGAAGTGTATCACAAACTATCTTTCTACTTGCAACTATCAAATCAGCAGGCCTCCAAAAATTCCAAAAATCATTCATATGAGTTTCTGGAATTACTTCACGCATTATTTCACACTGAATCTTATCTGGTTGTAGTCTGATTAATCTCTTCAACTCTTTCAGCGGTTCATCAATAGCTCTATGATCATCAGTTATTTCTTCAGAATAATCTACAAATGTTTTTAACCACTCATGTGGAGACTGCCCAACAAAAGGCGGTGGCTGACCATGATCACCACACATTATCACAGCA
>JAECUM010044005.1:0-15201 GCA_016617855.1 Megalonaias nervosa
AAAACATAGCAGTATTTATGTGATGTACCAGCAGAACAACTAGTGGGCTTGTTTATTAAAGAATGTGGTCGTTTCGAAAAATTTGTTTTAGCTTGAAAGCTTTATCTTATAGTTTATACAATTTTAAAAGCATTTTATAACTTTGCCATTTGTAGTATCCTAACGGAGTGCATGTTTTTGTTTGTTTGGAACGCTTTATCATCTTTCAGATTTAAAAGTTTATAACAAGTTTTGCTTTCACAGATGAGATCTTAGCTATAATTGGCTATATAGCCTGGATATCTCTCATGACCAATAAACTTTATGATCGATACATATTTAACTAAATGGCCTTGTTTACAGGCACATAAATTTGAAGGACCTGGGGCGCTGAATTTCGGAGGAATAGAATCAATTGTTGTGGGGACATATTCCCATGTTCCCAACTGGCAGGGGAATACACAATCATTTTCCAGTTTGATTGGAAACAAATTCCCTATTCACCTACCAGACGGGCCTCATTTTCAAGAACATGGCGTTGACTAACCCCAGTCGCTGGATTTCGGAGGAAAAGATCCCATTATTGAGGGGATAGGCTACGACATCAAACTGAAAAACACGCGCCAATTTTCCAGTGCAATTGGAAACACAATTAGCATTCCACCCTCCGAAAATCTTAACCTCATCGAATGAACATAAACTTTTCGGGGGAGGGGCAGGGTTTCTCGCCATGTTCAGACATTTGAATCTACCAATCATGTGAAATAGGTATTGGAGTAAAAATCTTTAAAATTCTAATCTCGATGTTTAAAATTCGTATGCAGATGAAAGGACAATTTTATTGAATGTTACAATCGTAATATTGGCGCCATATAATGTTGTTTATCAAGTCTTTTTCTGTACATTCTATTTATAAATGATTTGGTATAAGATATAGTTAAAAATACCTAGGTGACATTTTGATTACATAGAAAGATCAGATATTATTATATTCTATAATGATAATGTTGAAAATTATGCTGGTATATTGTTTCTTTATCGGTATTTCTTAATATCGTTGAGACGTCCTGTGAAACAATAGAACGTGCGTTAATTTAGATAAAAGTAAAGTTTTTATATTCAGAAACATGGATTTGTGAGGAGTAGCAAAACGTTGCGCTATAGGGGTAAGCACTTTCAAACAGTATCTGTTTATAAATACGCGGAAGTATACTTCACTGCAAAACGTGTTTGGACGAAAACAGCTGAAGGTCTCAATAACTGAAGCAACAAAATCTCTATATACCTTGACTATGATTGAAAAAACGTTGTGCAAGATTTACCACAAAGAATTTTAAACTTTTTGAGTCCAGTATTACGAAAGTTAAACTATTCAGAAACAGATTTGGTTATGTAGGTAAAGAACTGTACATCTATTCAACTTCAGGCTTTGTCTTGAAGAGAATTGAAGTTAACAGTGGAACTAAGCTGGAAAAAACACATAACGAATATCATTACGATTACTTGTTTTGTACTTTTTATATTCAGTTGTATATTATTATCGATTATTTTTACAAATTCGATGCATATATTAGCCATAGCAACGATGTTTCTCCTCTAATAAAGTATTGAGAAAGAACGCCATAATCATGACCCTCCTATCAATTCATATGTATATTAGGTGGCAGAAGAAAAATGGAAGACGAATATGATTTCATTTAATAATCCCATTTTATACCAATCTTAGAAACAGATTCACATTAAGGAGTCATTTTAGCACATATATATCACGCGCAAATATCTTGTATTCTTTTATACAGTCTAAAGCTCCAGTCATAATATCTCAGATTGTACAATGTGTCTGTTTAGCATTCCATAAAAGAAAGCAAGTATATACAACTCGACATTATCATAATTTGAAAAAATGTTAACATCATGTTTCTTTCATCCATGATATCCCTCTTCCATCGTAATACATATTTATATTATTTTTATTGTAAAATGGGACACGATATTATCGACATACTATTATTCAAATGTATTAATATTGGCTGACGGCATATATTATGAACAAACTGTTGCCATTGTCATTTTAAGTGTATGAGTGTGTAATTATATCACAAAATATCGATATATACTAATTCAGCCATTCTATAGTGCAGTTTGAAATATTCTTCAAACTAAATGCAGATAGTACAATGCAACAAGTCTGACAGTAAAAAAGCACCCGATTTGATTAATTGAATAGAATTATCCCACTCACAAATACTTTGCTTTGAATGGAGCATAGAGAACACCAAAACGGTGCAGATTGAAAGGTTCTCGATTCGGTTTTCGTGCCATATATGGCGTATTATTCCCTCTGACGTATCAAGCACACATGTTTCCTCTCTTCGAATTATCATCAAGTATGACGGTGTAATTGGTCTTAAGTCTGAGTCTAGGGGAATATGACATCAAATTAGTGCAAAGGATATAACTTGACACTCCTCAGTTTGCAAGTTACTCGAAACTGCGGTGCAACGTAATCTCTAGAGAACGGTTCTTCTGTACCTATGTGTTGAATTACTTGCTGAGATCATAGCTTTTAGATTCGACCTATGACAAGAAAGGACAAGATAGTTCATATAATAAACTGAATAATTGTTTATAAATTACAGTACCGTGATAAGCCAAAAGATCGTACGTCTTTTTACAATCCCGATCATTGTGAGAGCACAGGAAGTATTACACTTGCAGCCAGCAATTTTTATACACTGTGTTATGGTCATAAAGTAGATGCTATTTTGGATAATAGGCCAAAATAGTAATTATTATTTTTTGTATGCATTTTACAAGTTTTGGTCTTAGACTTATTTTTAGCACTGTTAAGAAAAACTTCCTAGATTTAGCAGATCAAAATTTTAAGGCAGATTTGCATACATATGACGATGCCTTTATCAACGTTTGCGCCATTACTGCAATTGTTAAATTTGTATACATTTGTAAACTATTCGGATGTAGTCGGTTTTGACTGCTACATCATAGGCATATTTATATTGATATATAAATGACTTACTAAATTTACTGGATCTTAACATCTGGATTTTTAAATATTTTTATATAATTTTGAACATTTTGTTTACTCTTTTGGCTTCCCCGGTAGCCCATGCTTTGTAGGTTTGAAATCCCCAAAGTAACGATGATAACGTTGACCATTAAGATATAATCAAGAAACCGGAAAAGAAATTAAAGATGTTGATAGGGCAAACCAAGAGAATGCGCAACAAACATCAAGGCACCACGAACAGTTTGACAGGCTATCAGAATTCTCTGCTAGAATTGTAAATTGCCAATAAAAATGATTCGGGCTAGCTGCCAAAAATGAAGATCAGTGGAGAAAGCACGACTTGTACAAAGTTGGACCTTTAAGTACTAACAATTGCCTGGTGGAAAGGTAAACATCAACTATGAGAACGAAGAACCTAGCTTGCACACCTGCGGTTGAACTCGCTACTGCAGACACATACATGGCTGTTTCTATCATCGACAAGCGACTATTAGACGCTTGGATTGAAAAAAAAAACAAAATAAAAAAAAAACAGTTCGTGGCACTATTAATAGTCAAGTCATTCTTACAGCAAGCAAAATAAGTTAAGCGTTTGGGGAAGTTCGTTTCGTCGTTGCTTTTGAAGAAGTCAAGAGGTCACACGAATTCGTTGATACTGATATTGGCTTGATCAGTTCCTTGGGTTAGATATATTTTGTCAGCATCAGTGCAATGACGTTATTAAATTCAATTTCGGAATGCAGAGACTACAGTTACCGTGGAATATAACTTCCATGGAATGTTCTGGTATAATTCTAGCTGAGAACATTTACGTCCTGTCAGAAATGGAAGATACCACGTGGGTGGATGCCGAACGTAGTGTGTTTGCAACTTGCTGCATAGAAATGTGTCTTTTTGACATGAAAGGAGTACACCCGTTGCACGTGCAGCAGGCAAAGCAACTGATGGAACAGTGCATATTTTGTATTTTTAATGCGACAAAAGACAATATACATTTGCATGCTTGCGTTTTGTGTACTCAAGCAAGTGCAGCATTATACATTACAAAATAAAAACTACATACGTTAAGCATAACAAACTCACAAGGTAGACATGACAAAATATTTACGGCACAATTTTATTAGGCAAAACAAACTGATTTTAATTGGGTAGTCCTTAGTTAACTCAGAAAAAAATAGACAGGCAAAGTAGTTTTATCACTTCTTTCAACGTTAACTTGAACGGTGAATCAATCTTGATTCCTACAATTTCTATTACCAGCATTATGTAGAAAACAATGAAAGATGGCTGCATACTATAGGACACTGAATATTCATCATTTCGCTTATTTGTTCAAAAATTAACTATAACATTTCATGACATCCTTGGGAGTCTAGCTACCATAGTAATTGATTGGCAAAACTGTTACTCCTTTGGTTCTAAAATTTGAACCAGATTACGGTACTCTTTGGTTTCAAGACTTTCTATGTTTACTATTATAAGACGTTTAGCACAAGATGGTTGAAGATAATGTTTCCTTCGTGAGAAAGCGTTGTGAAAAGTTAAAATTTCAGTGCAAAAAACTGTCACACGTAGAAGGTAGTAAATTAATTCAAAAAATGAAACTATAGTTGGATGCAAAGTCAATCATACGCAGGCTATGAAAATACTAAATGTAGAAAATTTCTCAAACGTGTTAAATATATCTGTATTGTGTATTTAACTTTTCACCATGATTATATATTGTAACCGTCATTTTGTAAACAACATATTCGAGAGCTAACTTCTCCATAACTGTAGACCATATTTTAAAATAATGGTCATTTGTAAAATGTTGACCTTTTCATCTTAGAAGGTTCTAGAAAGAGAATGTATTTACGAATTTGATGGGAAAAATGACCCACATCCTGGTCAACTTATTGTGCCTTAGTTTATTATATAAAGATTTTGATAAATAATATTAATTGTTCCTAATTTAACGTCAGTCTAGGTTAATCATTTCAGACATAATTTGATAAGAACTATTTCTTTAAAAGTTATCCATTCGAATTACAATGTGCTCATTGATATTCTGCACTAGATCACTAATATTCCGATTAATATGAAATTATTCAACGACATTCTGGATTATATCATTATGATTCTTCAAGACAATTGGCACATCAGCATACGTCATATTCGAATTCATTCAGAACACTATGCTTTCGCACTTGTCAAAGTTTTAGGATTATTTAAGATTTGTTTCACTGCAAATGAAAGTTTCTTATAAAGTTTCATTATGAACTCTAGGTTAAGAAATTATTGGTTGAACTGGTTTCTGCTGATTGTAACTTAGCTTAGTACCAATGTATATATATATGAAAAACAGACATTAACTATCCAACACCAAACATATACAAACGCATGTGAAGGAGAAAATAGATTACATAGCGCAGGAGTATTATCGTAGATAATAACACTCCACCAAATACATATACAAAGAAATAAAACTGATGCAAAAGTCATGAAGAATATCAGATTGGTTATATCGCAAACAGTCGTCACTACAAACAAATTTATATAGGTTTATCATCCAACACCCACCGTTACAAACAAGAACAATTGAGGGTAGAAATAGGTGAATGGGTGTATGTGATGATTACTAACATGCGTTGATTTATTATTTAATCCTATATGACCATAAAATAGGAAGAGTAAGTTCTGCGAAACAAATCTGACAAAGTTCTACAAGAAGAAAGCAACCTTGCTGTCAAAAATTGAAATCAGCAGTATCATCAATAGCTACAGCAATAACAAGAGTGACGAGAACAATGAGGGCAGCTGTGGTGAACTCGGAGGAGGAACAATTTAAGACAGTTGCAGCTGATAATAGAAGATCCATGTCATTTTATGGAACGCTGTTTCAAACCGAAGGAAATTTTGAAAGCTATCCACATATCTCAGAAAGTGATATGCTCAGTCTTTTCCAAATAACATAACAATTCTCCCAAACGTTTCAGTCATATCTCTACGAAGTCTGCATTGTGATAGTTTATAGTGACAGCACTGGAGCATCATGCCGCAGAAATGTAGCATCATGTACCACCCAGTCACATTATCCTGACACCAGGCCGACTAGTCCTAACACTAAACCGTTAATGCTGAGTTGCAACTGAGACAGCTGCTAGTACCATTTTTATGAGTCTTTGGTATGACTCTGCCGGGATCGACACACGACTTTCCGCATCCGAGGTGGACGTTCTAGCTACATTGGCAATTCTATGATAATAATACTAATAGTAATAAAAATACTAGTAGTAGAAGTAGTAGTAGTAGCAAGCAAAATATGAATAATTTGATATTCCCTTAAGTCTGGTATATTCTCGAGAATATGAATCACAATTAAATTAAAAATATTTCACAAAAGTTCGTTCTTCTTGTGCGAGGCTCTCTTAATCTTGTTTTAAAAGGAATAACTTCTCCCTCTGAAATCTCTCCTCTCTCCTATATTTTAGCTCCCTTCATTTTCGTTTGAAGTCCTGGGCTTTCGAAGGACACATTGTTTTTGTTCATGACACCATATTTCTCTACTTATTTTGGGTTAGGGGCTTGATTCTACCATTTTAGGATAAGAAGTTCCTTTTCATTTGGCTTTGTGGACATTCTGATTATCAGTGTGGTTTCTCTTGACAGATATTATATGAATTTTCACTGCTATATGGAGAAGATTTATGGTTTTAAAGAGGCCAGAAAGCTCATTTTCAGTCTTGATCAACAGCCAGCAGGCAACAACGCTTTAATCTACATTCGTATTTTGGATGAGATGTTTTCATTTTCACAGAACAGCAATTAGTAAACCATGCAATCGTTGAAGGACAAACGATTAGACAATGGATACAAATATGCTCCACTAATTATGTCCTAGTTGTTGAGGTGCTCTTCATCACACAGGGTACACGAGTTACAACTCAATCGAGAACTTTTACGAAAATGAAATTTCACCTAACTAATTAGTCTGGAGAATATAATTTTTTTTGTCCACGATGTTCTTTTGTTTAAATATTTTCAATGCCAATATATGACTTATGGACAGATAGGTAAAGGGAATGCACGAATTCTCGGTGGCTGTGATCGGTATTTTCTCTAGCAAATAACCTTGTAGAAAACTAAATGTGACGTGCATCAGAACATGTGTCTCCGCAGAACGAAGTGGTAGCATTTGATCGAACCCTTAAACATTCAAAATATAACTGAAGAATAAAAAATGGATGTTTGTCAACAGGCGTCGCTGCTGGAGGGTAACGCATGCTTACTGGACAGTAACACTCTTGCTATATATATTTAACTGATATTATTTTTTGGCTTTTTGCGATGACTTTATATTATGCATATTTGTATTTTGTAATTGACTTTAGTCACAAATCAAGTTAACGGTCTACCTAACTATTGACATTTAGTCTGTAAACAACATTATAGACGGCTAATATTCCTCTATGATTATAGATTAAATACTGAGATCATTATTAATGGAGGTTTACTTGTAACTGAACTTAGGATATTTGTTTCTTATTTAGAAATTCCCGAACTTTTTGAAAACTTAGAATGGTTTAGAACGGAAACTGACCTTGATTGTTATTGTGTCTTATCTTTTTCATTAATGTTGATTACTTCAAAATTCCTCCGTCCTACCTAAACATCCGAGGTGGAATAAGTTATTCTGTTCAGATTTTAATTTGGGTTGATTTATTTGTTTAGATTATTCTCTAAAATTCGTTAATACTTCTTGGACCAAATCTCTAATTCGGAATTATAGTGAATTCATTCAAGAACAGTTTGGGTTATATTATTGTGACACATCAAAAGACTTTTGACACATTAACATATTCGAGACTATAGGCTCGAGAACACTTTCAATATCGGAATTTTTTTAACACCATTGGAATTCATTTGGAACTGTATTCATTATGAAGTGATATAACCTTTAGGACAATTTGGAATTTAGTTCACAATACTGTGAGTCCTTTTTAAATTTTCACTTTGTGTTCTAGGGAAATCAATTACTTGCTGAATTTTA
Source organism: Megalonaias nervosa (assembly GCA_016617855.1). Classification (NCBI taxonomy): domain Eukaryota; kingdom Metazoa; phylum Mollusca; class Bivalvia; order Unionida; family Unionidae; genus Megalonaias; species Megalonaias nervosa. The sequence goes on from JAECUM010044005.1 coordinate 8,040, forward strand.
CAAAACTTGTTGGCTGGTGCCTTTTTCTGGTACTTAGTTTAAGACTACATAGTCCTTACAGAAAATTGGTGGCTCTCGTCCGCGATATGAATTTCTTTAAAATATATCAGAGATTTTAAAACTTAAATTTGCTTCAGAATGTTCTAAGTCTCAGGTATTTTAATTTCACACATTTGAGAAATCTATAGTGAAACTAACAAGCCTTCATAATGTCATCTAAGTGAAAACTTTCATTTTAAATCCTACCCAGGAAGGGTAAGAGTTATTGAAAAGAATGAATTGCTTCAGCTTGCCAAACAACATGACCTTTCTTAAACGAGGGAGTATTTAACAAAGCAAGAAATAAAAACTATTTTGGTCCAATATTTAGTGGAAAAGAGAGTTTTTGGTTGAAGTGTTTTATATTTGATTAGAAAGGCTCTATCTGGCCCTGAGATGAAAGTAATAAAACTGAAATTAAAAGACCAGACGGAAATCGAATTAAGAAGACTTCAGCTTCTGAAAGTGAAAGAAGAATGACAAATCTAGTTACTGAAAGAGAATGATGGTCGATAAATGGAGTTGCAAAAAAAAAAAGGAAAGAAAGGCAAATGCAGATGCAGTTGCAGAAAGAGGAAAGAAAGAGACACGCAGAAGTGCAGTTGCTGAACGAGAAAAGGAGAGAAAGAGAAGAAAGGCAAAGACAAATGAAAAATAAGAGATGGATACACAGGGAGAAAGAAAAAAGAACGAAAGTGAAATGCAATTTAGATTCAATTTAGATTAAATGAGTTAAGACTGCAAAGAGAAAAGTACCACCTGCCCCTCCCCCCTTACACACAAGTTCAGGTTTTGATGCTTTTAGAAATACAAGGCTAATACCCCTTTAAAAGAAAAAGTAGATCAGTATTTCCCTCATTTTGAAAATAATGCTGAAAAATTTGACATGGCCAAGAGAGCATTGGACTCTATTATTACAAAGTGTACTTACTTGCAATGCTCTTAAAGTCAGTCTACACTTCACTGTCAGTACAACAAAGTACAGATCACGATCTAGTTAAGGAATGTATCGTGAAGGGTTATGAGTTTGGTATCAGAGGCATTTCGACAAAGGTGTAGAAACTGTAGAAAAGAAATTGTACATATCCAATTGTCTGATTGTTGGTGCGCAGCCAGGAAGGTTGGCAAAGACTACGATAACGTCAGACAACTCATATTAGTTGAAGAGTTTAAGAACTGCGTCCATAGCGACGATAAAAACTAAATTAATGAGCAAGAGTTCGAAACATTAGAAAGTGCTTCTCATACAGCTGACGATTATTCCTTGAATCACGGAGTTTAATTTGTCAATAAGTCTTCATTCTGTCAGTTTTTGGATTAATAAAAAACCATCACAATCTCATATGTGAACTTCATATCTCAATGTGGCACAACTTTTGGAATCAAATTTCTGATAAGATTGATCTAAATCCTTATCTAGTCTTACTTGCACATATTACACGAAGAAAGGCGCGTTATTTCTGACTACTACAGATTGAAAAATAAGCAACATTATAAAGAGAGAGAGATATTCCAAATGCTCTCATTTCTAGGACGTCAAGGCCACGGTCGTGTATTGAAGCAATATTTTGGTTGGTTAAACAAACTCTAGTCTGATTTTGTTATGGGGAATTATAAACCAGTCATGTCGACCGGTTTCATATTAGTTATTTACGATTCTGTTAAGGTTATCACGATTACAATTTTAAGGGATACACGAGGTTATATAAGTCTTATTATCAGGTACTTTGCCTTTCATCTGAGAAGTCTTCTTCTAGTGAAAGCGTTCTTATTCAGGGAGTAGAGTACAGCTTAGTTAATGTTCCTATCCAGTGCGTCAGACTTAGTGTCAGGATCAGTGACAGTCGGAACAGCGACGTTTTTACCCATCGATAGTATTCATTTATTACTAGGCAATGATCTAGCTGGAGATAAGGATGATGTTAATTCACATGTAACTGAAGTCTTGTTTGGATCAGAAAGTCGATCCTATTGCAAATGAAATCCATGAGTTATATCCTGCATGTGCAGTTGCTAGAGCTATGGCAAGAAGAGTTCTTGAGAATGATCATGATCAGGAAGGTATTCCTATAGTTTACACATTTATTGGTCAGGCTTTTGATAAGGTCACCTTTCATATTCGTCAATCAAACGGTATTGATCACATGGGTCCTATCTTTACTTTTCATTCTGTTTGTACTAATCTGGACGAAAACAGACAATCGGTTATTGTCAAACAGGAACAAGATCCTGATGTCTCATGTTTGTTTTAGAGGGCTATTAGCGAAACTGAAGTTACACAAGTACCTGTTTCTTCTTTAGTTAAAAATAGGGTCCTTATGAGAAAATGGAGACCACATGATGTACCTGCTGGTGACGAGTGGTCGGTGAACTATCAAATTGTAGTTTCAAAGTAGTACACAGGAAATTCTTAATCTAGGCCATGAAACACCTTTGGCTGGTCATTTAGGAGTCCATAAGGCTGATCAGAAGATCTTGACACAATTTTATTGGCCCAAAATTAAATGTGATATTTCTTAATATGGTAGACCATGTCACGTTTGTCCAATGGTAGGTACATCAAATTAAAATATATCTAAGACTCATCTGCAACCTATTCTTGCATTTTAGCAGAATAATGGTAGCCTGTTTTGGTCCCTTGCCTAAGACCAAGTCAAGCAATCAATACTTGTTGACAATAATGTGTGCTTCAGCAAGATTTACAGAGGCAGTCCCTTTTGAGGAATATTAAAACTAAAGCCATTGTAAAAGCTTTGATAGAGCTTTTTGAACAATTTGGCCTTCCCAAATCTGTCCAGACTGATCATGGATCAAAGTTTATATCTGAAATTTATAGGAAGTTATGCATGAATTAGGCATCAAACAATTCAAATCTTCTACCTATGAGCTTGAAAGACAAGGGGCTTTAGAAAGATTTCATCAAACTTTGAAAAATATCTTTCGGTCGTATTGCTTTGATACCGGAAAGGAATGGACGATGGTGTTCATTCGCTTGTGTTTGCTTTTAGAGAATAAGTTCAAGATTAATTATATTTTAAACCTTTTGAACTAGACTTTGGTCATGCTGTCCGATAACCATTGAAATTATTGAAAGAGAAACTTCTATCAACCGAAGATTTAGAAATTAATCTTCTTGACTATGTTTCTGATTTCGATATGACTTGTCATAGGCTTGTGAAGTAGCAAGAAATAATTTCATCAATGGCAGTTAAAAATGAAAATCGAGGTATAACAAAAATAGAGGAAAGGAGGTTTCAGCCTGATGCTAAAGTTCTGGCTTTCTTGCCCATACCTCAAAATCCTCTTCAGGTTAAACACTATGACCCTTAAACAGTTGAAGAAATATAATTGACTTAAATTATGTAATTAATACTCATGGGATATTAATAAGTTAAAGGAGTATATTCATGCAGATAGCCGTGTTTATCATGCAGTCAATTTACTTGTACCTGACCCGCAATGTGTAGACTTAAGTGATTGAATGAAATCTGACTGTAATGACTTTGTTGTAACTAATCCTCAAAATTCAGAAATATTGAATAATCTTGACCAGAAACTTTCATATAGACACCCATTAGAAAAGAATTAAGTAAAACAGCTATTATTTCAATTTGAGCATTTGTTTCCAGATGTTCCGACACGAACATATAAAATCTACCATATTGTTGAAATTATACCCTTGTGATACAACATCCGTACAGGATGAATTCTTTCAAATAGTAACACCTAAAAACAGAATTTAGCATTTGCTGGAGAACGATTTCATAGAACCAAGTAAAGATAACTTGAGTTCACCATGTTATTCTAGTGTCGAAACCACATGATACTTTCCGCATGTGCACACACTACAGAAAAATGAATTGAGTCACCGAAACAGATTCATTTCCAGTGTCAAAAATTAATGACTAATTTGACAAAATTAGAAATGCCAAATATGTCAGCAAGATTTACATTTTGAAAGGATTCTGGCAAAATCCACTGACGAGAAAGGAGAAAAGAAATTTCTGCATTCGTAACTCCAGATAGACTTTGTCAATATTAAAGGATGACGCTTGGGATGAAGGGTTAACTTTGTTTTTTCCAATGTTCAATGAACGTGATTGCATCCGGTCTACATAGTTGTGGCGCTTATATCGATGACATAGAAAGCTTACGTGGAAAAAACTTGACAACTAATCCAAGTAAAAGTGAGTTTTGCCGTATAGATGTATTAAATTGTTAGGACATATTGTGGGACACGGTCAAACTAAACCTAAAATGCTATGGTCAGAGCTATCTCTGAATAGCATGTGCTTATCAGTACAAAGCAGCCGATGCGAGTTTTGGATATGGTTGGATATTATCGGAGAACCATAATTGCTGAACTCCAGACCAGTTTATTGAGTAAGATATCCAAGTTTCATATGTCTGAAATATTCCAGAAGGCTTTATATAAATTAAAGGCAATATTTAAGAGTGCGCCAATTCTTTCAGCTCCAAATTTCAAACATCTGTTGATTCAAATGATGTTGGAGTTGGTGGATTACTGCTTCAAGAAGACAAAAATGGTGTTCATCATCAATTGTGTTATTTTCCTACAAAAAAATTAAACATCCACCAGTGAAATTATCCCAAAAATGTGAAGGAATGTTTGGCACTGATATTGGCTTTGATATAGGTCTTAGTTCAGCTCCTTCTCCGATTATTGCATTTAGTGATCACAACCCTCTTACTTTCATTAGCAAGATGAAAAACAAAAATCAGAGATTATTAAGATTGAGTTTCATGTTGCAGGAATACAATAGCGACATTTGGCACATCAAAGGAAAAGACAAATTGATTGAAGATGCACTTTCACGCGTATAGAAGTAGCATATCGCCTAATGCATATATTGTGTCATTCATCAGACATCATCTAATTTTAATTATATGAATATCTGACTTATATGTAAAAGAAAGCTTTATTGCATACATCTTGCTTTCCTTTATGATGATGGGTGCTATGTTAATTTAGTTCGCATTGTTTATTAGCTTTTATTCATATTATGTGTTACGTTTATCTGAATTGTTTAATTGAACTTTGTCTAAAATCAAGTTAAAGTATACCCGACTAGTGACATTTATTTTATAAAGAACATAAGACATGGATAATGTTTCTTTTTGATTATAGATACAATATTCAGACCATTGTTAATGAAGGTAAACATCTTTACTTTTATTTGCGCTTAGTACATTTGTTATTCACCTGGAAATTCTTGACCTTGTTGACAACGTAGAATGTTTTAGAAAGGAAATTGACCTACATGTTGGCACTATTATTGTGTCAGCTTCCTATATTACTGTTATTTACCTCAATCTTGCTCAGTCTGCCCTTAACATCCAGAGTGGAATCAGATTTAATTTGGATGGATTTATTTGTTTAAATTATTTACTGGAATTACAATGTACTAATTAAAACTACTTGAACCAAATCATTAATTTGGAATTATAGTGCATTTATTGAAGAACATTTGGGGTTATTTTATTTTGATACATCAAACACTTTTGGCACATTAGCACATTTGAGACAATTGGGACATCAGCACATTCAATATTATAATTTATTTGGAACACCACTGGAATCCATTTGGGAACTCCGTACATTTGGACTAGTGATAGAAAGTGTTTGACTTTATATGCTAGGTAAATAATTAGTTTGTTGAATTTTGCAATACTTGTTGGTTTTCGTTCTTTGCTATTACTTAGTTTAAGACCACAGAGACATAACATTATGTATTGGCAAGTAGAGTTGATTTTTAGATGTGGGCGAAGGTCATTAAGACTGCGTGTTTGCCAGTAGTTGTTGGTGATGGTCAGTAACACTGTATACTGGTTAGTAGGTTTTGTTAGCATTTGGGATTGTTATTAAGACTGTACGTTGATCTGTAGGTGTGTGTGACTGTTGGTCAGTAGATGACTTGTGCTGGTTAGTCTCTCTGTGTGTTTGTATGTATCAGTTTTTGACATTAAGTGTTTGTTTGTCGCCATAGTTCCACACTAATGTTAATCCTATAGACATTTTAATATTAACTTTCCACTTCGGCCATGGAGACAGGTTTGTACCCACCCAAGCTCCCCAAATGTAGAGCCACAGGAGAATTTAATTTTAATTTTTAACGTTAACTTACCACACAATGCTATTTTGCACCCAAAACTAACAAATGCCATGCGACATGGGAAATGTGATGTTAATTAACACTACGTTCCACCTTGTTGCCATATTAATGTTAAATTCCTTTGACGTCATTGTGCCATACTATACTACTAGCGCATTTTTAAAAAGAAAAGCAAAATGGCCTGTCGTCAAGCTGTCTTTGCCTGATTCTGCTAGTTTCAATGGATATTTTTTTCTCCTATGTGAGGTAAATGTTGTGGAATATTACCGAAGCACCCATCCCCGCACCGCTACTGATGGTATCCAATTATTTCTTAACAACGCACTGGGCCATAAATATGGCGCCTTGGCAGAATACATGAAAGAGTACAGCATCATAACTTTGCCCCATTCATCATATATCCCTAATTTAGCTCCAATTGATCTTTGGCTGAATCACATTATCAACGGATCGCTAAGTGGAGCACGATTTCAAACCCACGTGAGGTAGGAAGTGGAATTTTCCAGTGCAACATTATACTAAAATGTAAATACAAAATGGCCTTTAATAACTGCATAATCAGGTTGAGAACGTGTGTGCAGGTGCACGGGGGTACATTGAGGGGATGTACTGACGTTCTGTTAAAAGATGATGAACTTTGTTGAACAGTGCAATAATATTCCGAGCTTTCCAACTACCCCTTGAACATTATCACCATGGACGCCGCACATAAGGGCAAGGGGGAGGAGGAGAAACACTTGCCGACTCCGGATTTCACTTTTTAAACATCTTTTGGCCTGCATCCGTAAAATTTAATGGCTGACCTCGATACGTGCGCCCCCCCCCCCCCGGAAAAATTCTACGGGCGCCCTTGATTATTACTGAAATAAACTTAATTTATTAATATAGGTCAGTACATAATTGACATATTAGTTGAGTGCTTCCACAATAGTAAAGTTTACAGACATATATATATATATATATATATATATATATATATATATATATAT
>JAECUM010044006.1:0-15188 GCA_016617855.1 Megalonaias nervosa
TTTATTAGGCTACTTCTCCTGAATTTTTTTTATTAGGCTACATCTCCTGAATTTTATTTTATTAGGCTACTTCTCCAGAAGATCTTTATTAGGCTACTTCTCCTGAAAATCTTTATTAGGTTACTTCTCCATAATTGTTTTATTAGGCTGCACCTCCAGAATTTTTTTTATTAGACTGCTTCTCCAGAAAATCTTTACTGACTACTTCTACAAAGATGGTTTTATCATGATGGCAATTTTTATAAATTTTTATTAAATTTTTTTTTATAGCTATATGTAGCTGGCTATGAATGACAGTGGTGTTCATCTGACAATGAGCATGTCACCATAGTGACCATCTGGAAAATCTTACCGCTTGTCCAGCATTAATGATGGAATTAACATGGGGTTTTCACTAAATCAGTTTTTGCAATATTTTATTTGTTCTGAATCAAAATGATGCAGATCTGACCACCAACAGATCAATACTTTTGTCAGATGTCATTGCTTGCACTGTGTATTATGCCAAGCTAATGAGTGCAGTGACTTGTAAATATACAAGTGAATTTTACCTGGTCTTTGTATTTAATTGATTTAGTGTTTTTCTGTCTGTGATATCAGGTTTAAGTTCAGAGACCATGACAAAGAATCGTGCTGCACGTACAGTTATCATCTCAAGTTTTTAAGTCGGACATGTAATTGTTACCAAATTTGGTATGTTGGAACTTCACAAGAATATCAGCGATGGTTTCAGTGTACAACAGCTAAAAAGAACAAAATGACGGAAGAAAACAGACTTGTCTTGGATTATTGGAAATTCGGTATGGTCAGTAGAGCTTCAGTCCATTTATGGACTCTAGTTTTCTGTGTTGTTATGTTTACTGCTCAAAGAAAGTGTGAGCAATATTACTTTGTGAATATGTTCTTAAAGAAAGCATTACTCAGTTTTTTTTTGTATATTAATGTCATTATTTTACTACATATTGTGTAGTTTGTTTTTATTACATAATTATTATGTACAGTGTATTATAATGTTGGAAACGGAAAATAAAAACTATGTGATTGCACTTTTTTTTGTCTGGGTTGTTTTTGTGCTTATTAATCTTGCATAATCTTGTTGTGGATAATTGGCAAAGATGTTGCAAGTATGATGCATCCTATATTGCTGTAAATATAATGCATTATATATTGTTGTAAATATAATGCATCATATATTGTTGTAAGTATAATGCATCATATATTGTTGTAAATATAATGCATCATATATTGTTGTAAATATAATGCATCATATACTGCTATTATTGTTAATGATATCTTGACAGAAGGCTAAAACCTATGTGTAAGTCTAGATAACATGTATAACTTGTATGGTTTTTATGGAGTTCTCATCATACAGATTACTCATTGTGCTACTAGTGGTTTGAACACTTTATACTAAAGTATTCAGTGGGCCTATTGATGGTTTGAACACTGTATACTAAAGTATTCAATGGGCCAATCAACCGTTTGAACACTATAATAAAGTATTCATTCGGCCTATCAATGGTTTAAACACTATAATAAAGTCTTCATTGGGCCTATCAGTGGTTTGAGCTTTATAATATTCAGTGTGCTTATCAATGGTTTGAATACGATAATAAAATATATAAGGGGCCTATCAATGGTCGGAACACTGTATAATAAAATATTCAATGGGTCTGTCAGTGGTTTGAATACTGTATAATAAAGCATTTAAGGGGCCTCTCTGGCTTGAGCATATTAACTTTGAAGCATAATAATTACTCCCCCAATATGACCTACATGTTACTGAATCGCTACTAAGCATTTTCCCATAAGACATGGTACTAGTACTTGGCCGCTGATCTCATTCACCAAAATGCCATGATGAGAAAACCATTAAAGGAACCATTCAGCTAATTACACAGATGAAACAGTTAGCTTCCTAACTACTGCTCCGGTGGCCTAAGTGGTTAGAGCGTCCGCCTCGGATGTGGGAGGTCATGGGTGTGAACCCCAGGCGAGTCATACCAAAGACTTATAACAAAACGGTACGAACAGCTGCCTTGCTTGGTTGCTATGCGCTCAGCATTACGAGGTTAGTGTTAGGACTGGTCTGCCTGGTGTTAGGATAATGTGACTGGGTGGGACATGATGCTACATGTGTGCAGCATGATACCTATGTGTTAAAAATCACTTTAAACTAACACTGCAGACATCATAGCGATGTAACTTAAATTATTAAAGCTACGTTAAAAATCAAACTCGCATGCACACACACACACACACACACACATACACACATATAACTATAACAGGCACATATTTTAGATGTTTAAAGTTTTACAAATCTAAGATTTTGATTTAACTAGTTCATCACTTTGGCTGTCACCCAAAATATTGTTACACAAGAAGATTTCATGCTGATACTTCTCGTGAGGCCACAGCAGGTAGAATGTGCATAGTAACACACATCAACATTATAATACGCAGTCCACCAAATTACCTAAGTCAGGACATCGTACGAAGGTGTCAATGGTCTCGTGTTAGCTGTCATTTCGATAGTTAATATCTGTTTGTGCGATCCCCTAATATGTAAAAGATGGGTCTACATATAAAATTTTGTTCTACTGCATAATTAAATGATGAGTTTACCAAATGGATTTTATAAAAGAGAAGTTGGAATAAAGAACAAACTTATGAATCGATCGGTGTACCTGGAGCTTCATAGTTTATGTGAACGAGAATTATTCATCGTACATGACGAGATGCACAGTTTGAATTCCGATGCAAAAAGCCGCTTTCAGTTCTCACTTTATCCAGAGTGATGGAGATTAATAAATCAGATTTGGAAAAGTGAAATGTCACCCTAGTTTATTTGGCGAAAAGATTTACAGAAGTAATAGAGATGCCAGACGAAACTATAATCAATGAAATTGTCGAGGATGTGACAACAGATGCTTTCCAGACATAATACTGTCTTTTCTATGCAGGTATTTTGTTCCCGTTTTCTTTCTTACAATTAACTTAGAAAAGTATGTCATTCACCAGGATTTTTGCATTCTTCACATTCTAAAGGATAAAATTATTTAATGGGATCAAATCTGAGATAATTCTAAAAATTGTCAACGAAATTCATATTGCCACTGCCAAAAATTCACACAATGAAATTATTTTATTTTTAAAAAATTTGTCTTTCATCTTTACTTTTGTAATGCACAACTTTTTCATCAATGCCAAGGAAATACAAACACAAACCAAGAGGGAAAGTCATGAATTTATGTCAAAGAGTCTTTACTAAAAGTTAGACATTCTGTCCTCAATGGGTCACTATCAATTAGGAAAGCAGCAGAAGCAGAAACTCCACTCTGGCTGATTATGAGTCAAGCAGGTCTGGACCCAAGTCGAAGCCTAGCTGCAGTAAGCTGTGCCTCAGAGGTTGAAAACAAGATTGTCTAGTGTTAAACACGCCTTGAAACTTGGCACAGGCTTATCTAGGAAATGTCCACTTCTACGAACCGGAATTCTATACAAACGCTTCCAAATTTGAATCCCGTTCAGAAATGTGTCCCTGGTAATGACTGATAGGAGTGTGTTAAGAAGAGACATCCAGAACTATCCATCTTGATGCCAGAAAAGCTGGTCACTCCGCGGACTACAATGACGAATTTCCATAAGGCATCCCAATATTTCCATGACTTGAGCGGAATTCTCGATTGATTGGTACTGAAGGATCACCCAGTGTGCATCTGGAACTGCGACGAAGAGTGCAAACAGCTTGAGCACGACCCGGTCAATGTGATAGCAGAGAAAGGCGCAAAAATGTGATTAGTCGAAATGCATCAGGAAACAAGATGCCGCTACTTTTTATTGCGAAAGGAAAAACAAGTTTGTCTCCATGGTTTCAATACACGTGCAGCACCCTAGGGGTCACAATTGGAATTCCAGTCGATCGGATGAATGATAGATGCAGTTGGAGAGATGTGGTTTGAAGAAGTCTTCCTCAAACACAATGGCGAAAAGCGACCCCAGCTATTGACATTAGATGGCCATTCATCGCCGGAGTCACTTACAGTGTTGGAGAGACGAAAATATTGATATACTGTGTTTGCCATCCCATATCAGTCATTATCTGTAGCCCATGAACCGAAAGGTATTGGGTCCATTTAACCAATACTACAACAAAGCTTGTTCGTCTTAGATGGCGGAAAATCCAATCAATTTGATGACAAAGTGGTCTTTTCAGGGGCTTATCAAGCAGGTATAGGACAAGGGAATCACATAGCAAACTATTAGGAATGGTTTTAAAGTTTGCGGTATTTTTCCTTTCAATATCACTGCCATCTCCGAGGAAGAATTTCTGCCAAGTGAAACTATCGCCAATGTTTCATTTGTGGACGTCACTTCAGGATTAACAATACAAACAAACTGCTGGTAATAAAGGCTTGAACCTTACTTCTGCTCCCATTGTTCAAGCGAATGAGACTCTACCATCTACCTTAAAGGACGCTGTAGCGTACTAATGTGGAGACAGGGTGGTTGCCCCTGGCGCCAGCGGTCTTGGGGCGCCAAAACAGCTAATAAAAATTAAATTGCATGAAAATCGTCGGCAGTGCCATCATCGTCTCCCCGGGCGCCATTTACGTTATTACCCCATTGAAAGGATGAAATGAACATAAATTAATCTCTGTTCTATGATAAATGCAGTTTCACATTAGAATTAGAGACTTCCTATTAAGGATGCATGTGTACTACAGTAGTACAAGAAAAGGGGGTTCCGAACACGTAAGATCATACACCCATGGAAACAGGTTCAACAAGAAAAGAAACCACCCTAGTCACCATATGACCTACAAGCGCTTCCGAACACATCCCTACTTAAGCAAAGGTGAAAGAAGCATTATATTTTGTGGGCTGTTTAGATGGAGATTAAATATACGTTCCCGGAACCGCTTTTTTTTCTATACTACTGTCGTTATATAATAGCTTACAGACAATTATATTACTGTGATAACTTTATCAAGTTCATCAAATATTCTGTTGTCCTGCAACTGGCGCTACGTTTCATGAGCAAGTCCCTATTATATTTTATCTTTACGATTCCATCATCAGATAGTTTCTTTTTGTTTGTTCAGATGTCAGTAAGACTTGTCAGTGTCTAATGTCAACAGACTTTGTCAACTTCACTTCAAATTCGATATCCACATTATTTTGGTAAACAGTAGCTATCGCCTCATTTAACGTAGCTGGATTCTGAAGGATCACATTTGTGATATAACTCGCTTCGTCTGTTATTTTACATGTCATAAAATAATTACAAAAAATTAAGATGGACTTGCATCAGTTGTTAAATAATTTTATCGCGGAGCACCAAATTGAGAAAACTGATCAGAGGCATGATCTAATGGAGGTGACGATAGGTGGATCTGAATTAGCTACGGTAATCGGATGTTGCCTCTTTGGAACCATCGATTAAATCGTAAACAATAAAGTTGCACAACACAATATTCCGATTACTTTACTGTGCTTATGGGGTTCTTCATTAGAACCCGTCACCAGATCATATACCGAAAGAATATTCGGAAGAAAGACCGTCAGAAGTCAGAAACTATATTTGTATCACTGACATAGCCGGATTTAGGTGCAGCCGGTATGGTTATATCTTTTGCAATGATAATATAATTTTATTAGAATTTAAGTATCTATTTGTCAGACGAATTGGAAATCTAACCACCTATTATTTATCCACAGGTGTTGTGAGGATTAATTGTATCACAGATTGTCACAGAATGACTGTTGATCGACGCAGTTTTTAAAAATAAAATGTGCTTTGTTGCAACCTAATTTTACATCTAATTATGACAAGATATTCCACAACCGAGATTTGGATTTTATAAGATTACCACATCCATCTGGAACGACATTTCGTCGTTGGTGGTTGCGTCGAATGCGGATCGCATAAGCTCATAGGAGGTGCTTAGGATGTGCATGCATCAATAGGAAAATTACCAAAACCTAAATCATGTTGTACTTTGCCAGGATATAAATATACCAGACTTTATAATCATCTCCAAGAGCTGTTAGACAAAAATGATATTCCCTTACACGGACAGGAACTTTACAACCAAGTGAATGCCATCGCGATGAGACTCGATATATGCTATCAAAATAATTCCGAAGATAAATCAGGTTGCGATTCAGACGTGCTGGACGCTCTCAAAATGATGGAACCTAGTGGAGAGAGACAGACAGACAGAGACAGACAGACAGACAGACAGAGGTATCAGAGGTGTAAAACACAAACTAGGTGTTAGCATAGATCTCGCAGGTGAACTACATAATCCCGTGAGAAATAACTTTCCCCATAGAAAAGTTATCGAAGTTGGCATAGACAACATTTGGTCGACCGATTTAGTCGATATGAAAGATCATTATTCCGATAACGACGGAAGCAAGTACTTGTTAAACATCATCGATATTTTTAGCAAATAGGCCTGGTGCATAAGATATGAGTTGCCATTTTAGATGCCTTCCATACGATGGCTAATAAATCAGGTAAACTCTGGGCGGATCAAGCAAGTGAGTTGTATAACAAAACGTTAGAAAAATATAACATAGGCAAATATAGTACGTTTAATGAAGACAAGGCCGTGACCGTCGAAAGATTTAATAGGACGCTAAAGAATAAGACGTGGAAGCACTTTACGAAAAATAATATAAATCGATATGTCGATATGTTAAAGAAATTAGTTGTCGTTTATAACAACACGCGAGATCGCAGCATCATGATGACACCAACGCAAGCGCGTGAAATGTCTAACAAACAAGCAGTCACCGACGCGTTATATTTCAAGAATATCTTCGATGTTGGTGATAAGAATCAGTAGACAGAAGAAAAAAAGTTGAAAAGGGTCATACCCCAAACTGGAGTGAGAAGTATTTGTAATCAACAAGATCCAAAAGGCAATTCCGATTACATATCTAATCGTTGATTCTGCCAGAGATCAGATCGAAGGACCCTTCTACGAACAAGAATTATTGTGGAAGGAGCAAGAAGTATTTAGGATAGAACGAGTCGTTAAAACTATACGAAATAAGTCTCTAGTAAAATGGTTTGGTTACCCCGATTCGTGGATTCCGACTGATCAGCTAAAATCTTTGAAATGATTCTGTCGTATCCCGCAGATATATCTTTACCAGATACCGGTTTACATAACACGGCTTTTACTGGTAATTTAATAGTGCCGAATATTATTTCGCAAACATTATCAAACTTGATGAATTTCATCCTACCGGAAAGTTCTACTACGGTAATGCGATTAAACAGTTGATAAAATCTGGATTTTTATCTTGCGTTAATTGTATCTTTTTAGTTTGTTTATAATGTGGTACTTGTGTTTGTATTTTTATTTATAACACTGGTCTACAATTTTTTAGTAGTCGTCTGTTTCAGAGATTAAATGTGCTATTTATTATGGATTTTGATGGGCTAAATTCAAATAGAACAATCAAAACAAATGATTGGCTACTGATTCTAAGATATTTAAGTTTTACATTTTGCGTCTATGTATATTGTGCAGATAGTAGAGTTTTAATCATAAATTATAAACCCAGGTCTTTTAATGTGTTTATGGTTGCTTTGCATGATAATATTTCACCTGTCCTGTTTATGTAACACTTTTAAAACAGCAAAAGGGTTATATAATTAAAATTTATTATGAAACAAAAGGCAAAAAAAAAACCCTATTAGTATATATAAATACATAGTTTAGTCCTTATTCAGTGTCTACTCGGCGCTTCTTGGCTTGTCTCTTGTATTTATTAAATGGAGCATATCTTGTCACTGTCCAGCAATAGTCTGAAAGCATTCATGGGCTCCATTTGCCCTGATAGCGTTTCTCCATTGTTGCAATGTCCTGGTGAAATGGCTCGCCGTGCTCGTCGCTCACTGCTCAGTAGTTCGGCAGAAAAAAATCTAGATGAGAGTGCAAAAAATGTATCTCTAGTGACATGTTGCAACCAAGGCTTTTGTATGCCTTGATGAGGTTTTCCACCACTTCCCTGTAGTTGTCTGCCTTGTTGTTTCCGAGAACATTTGTTACCACTAACTAGAAGGCTTTCCATGCCGTTTTTTCCTTGCCACGCAGTGCACGGTCAAATGCATCATCTCGAAGAATTTCACGAATCTGAGGACCAACAAAGATACCTTCCTTTATCTTAGCTTCACTTAAACGTGGAAATCTTCCACGGAGGTACTTGAAAGCTGCTTGTGTTTTGTCCATGGCCTTGACAAAGTTCTTCATCAGACCCAGCTTGATGTGCAAGGGTGGTAACAAAGTCTTCCTTGATTCAACAAGTGGTAGTTGCTGAACACCTTTCTTCCCAGGTTCCAATGACTTTCGGAATGGAAAACCTCTCTTGATGTAGTGGGAATCTCTCGCACGACTATTCGCAGGGAAAACAGCAGTACTTTGTGTTATCCAGTCTGCAGACCAAAGCAAGATAGCAAGAACCTTCAAATCGCCACAAATTGCTGTTGGTGGTTTTTCCAGCATAAATTTGTGAACATGTCTATCTTTGCCCATTTGTGGCATACCATGCCATACTAGTTGTGGAATGGTATGCTGCTCTATTGAAGGCGCTAGACGCCAATCTCCTTTGCTATTAATTGCACATAGGAGATGCAGCATTTGATTTTTCATTATATATCCAACCTCTTCAATAAGTTCTGGGAACTTATTTCTGTTCCAATTAACAGCCGCCTTTAACTTACGATTCATTGACTCGTTGTTGTTGTTTGTCCAAGGTGCACTGATTAATCCGTCGCGTAATGGACGGTAAACGATAGTGCAGATTTTTTTCCAACAAGAACCTCTGCCAGTATGCTTTGTATATCTGATGTTTTTGGAAATAAGGTTTTGATTATACACGCTACGTAATTTGTCAACAGAATCAGTGACAACAAAAGTCTGATTAATTATTGTAGCAGTTTTCCAATCCCAAACACCACAATCATCAGGGAAGTTTCTGGCACCATTATAATATCACCGAAAAATTTTGGGCTTTGCCTGCCACGCACATGCTTAGTATTACCTGTAGGACTGTGTGAGACGGAACATTAGTGTGACGATTCTTTATGTGAATGCTAAGTAATCAATTGAGGAGTTCTGTGACTAATTCCAGACACCACCAGTACGTCGTTTCGATTAATTGTTTGTCTTCGGGATTACATATGAATATTTCCTCGGTATTTTGATTTAGAATGACTGACACGGTTCCAGAAAATCTATCGGTTGAATGACGCCATGGATATGTCGTAAATATCCTAAATTTCCCAAAGCTGAACACTGAGAGCCTCTACACGCCGGTGACCTCAGCGGTATGTTTGATTGTGTTATTTTGTTTTGACCATGTCTCTGATCCAGAATTTCCTGTACATACCGCGTTGATGAACGGGGTCGTATGAATTACACCCGCTTCAATCTTTCTGAAGCACTCAACGATGTCCGGGATTCCGCCGGATGTATATGCGAGCGTTTCGTTGATCGTTGTAATTGACTCTTGAACGTTAACTAGATCGCCGAGTTTTGTGTTAATTGTATCTAGCCTTACGCTGACGACCATTGGGCTTCCAAAGAAATCATCGGTGATTTTGTCAAGTCGTTGAAAGTTTCTGAGAAGACCCTAAACGCGTTTACATGGACGTTATACTCGACTCGCTAAGTGGCGAATTAATCAATCATGGTGTTGCTGTTGTTCATGTATTTCTTCGTTACAGCATCATCGTTAGACGCTGGTTCTCTCAGAAAAACAATTCTATTTACGTTCATGTTCAGTTCACCGGTCAGTTTTCGCAACACGTTTATTGATCTCCTTTCTGATAGCTGCAATTGATATGTTTGAGTCCCTGTTTTTACCGGTTTCAGTAAATACCGGAATATTATCAAAAGTAGCACCTAAAACCCGTCGGAGAATATCAGTCCACCTAATATTGCTTGTCTTTAGCCGTCCATGTTGATCCTGAAAAACAAATTCATCCTTGTCAACCCCGGCGATGTTCATAAGATCAGCAAGCCCATCTCATGTCGAATACGCTGACAAATCAACGTCACCAGGACCAGATTTATTAACTCTAGCGAGAGATCTTCAGTAAATATCTACATTACAAACTTGGAAGATGTTTGAAACGACGGACGATTATGCCGTCGGACAGCTATACTGTCCACTGATATATTCATGTACGACCTTATGCGGTGGCGATGATGACCTTGATATAGCATTAAGTACAGCAAGTAATTCTGGGGCGCATATAGGTGGATCTGTTAATGTCTGTATTGGTAATGTTGAATACTAAATCGGGTTGGCAAATCCAATGATATATTTAAAAAATTCATTTGGTGGCATCAATCCATACGAATCAAAATAAACAACACCAGGCGGATCAACTGCGTATGCAACCCAGCGAGTAACTGTACCTGAACGTCCATCGAGATTAATGATAATGGTTTCAGCATGCTACGGTTGTTTCGGTAACTGATCATGCATGAAAACTCCTCTAAAGTTTTTGATGCATAATCGACGAGCATCATCAAGTAAATCAAAATTGGACATTGGAAGCTTGCTTAGCAAAATGTTCTGGTAGTCTAAGACCCCGACCGTACCGCGAAGGGATTGTTCCTGACATTCGTAGAGTTATCTTTTTTTGAGATTCCTAGACGATGCCGGGACACACTGTCATCTTTTTCAATGCCATCCCGGCAATAATTGCATGGTAACCAAGTACGACTGCCTTTGCAACTGCCGGAGCTGCAGCGGCAATCAATGCCGGTATAGCTGCAAGAAGTGGAAATATACCACCAGTCTTTGCTATATCATTAATGACACCCGCAGAAAGATTAGGTCTAATATCGGTCTTTGGTTTCTTGGCGTCATTGAAGTGCCTGTGCTGGCGTTCTGTCAGTAATAATTTATTTGAGTCTTGCAACGCTGTTGATTTCATTAATATATTTATTCCAGAGTTATTTTTCGATGATGATCGAAGCTTCTTCATCTGACAAGGCGTCAGAGTAACACACTGACGTGCTGAAATGAAATTTATACAACATTATTTACGATTTAATTGCGGGTCCCTTGCGATCGATTTACATATTTTCTACAGATGCATCAACAAGCTCATTCGAACACCAGCACCTTCGAGCTGCAATGTTTTGTCTGATAACATTACAGCGATGGTTCTGTAACCACCTGCTGGCGTAGGACCAACAGTAGCTTGCATGTGTACATCAATGACTGACTGTCTGAATAAATCCAGATGTTCCAATGAGAAATAATAGATCGGATACAAAATCGCGAAATCAAGCTAGGATATCTGCAGGCCGGAATCAACATTCTGATCACGCCTCACGAATCTCATTAAACTCTGATACGCCCGTGCAACGTTGTTTTGGTCGAAATTCAGTATTATGTCTTCTCATTGTTCTTGATATCCATTCATCCTCAGCGAGATCGTAGACACTGCTAGTCTGTCAAACACCATAAGGCTTGCTGTCTGATCGTTTGACCTGGTGGCACGCTGAAATTTCATAAATATATTTCGTGGTGCTGAAATTCCTTGCTGTGATGCGATCTGCCATGACAATGTTCTTGCTGTGCCTGGAGCTGTGTCTGTGGTCATTGTCAGCCACGACAGCGTTGATTTATCACCACTATCCATGAACGATAACAATCGTTCTTCTGTCAGCGACGGAATCATCGTTGGCATCCATAATGTTTGTTTTGTTAGTGTTTCTTTACCAGCACCACCCCCACCAATCCCAGCGCGCCGTATTGTATCGTTGTCGGTGGCCTTTTGAACCAGTACAACTATACGTTTGGCTCCAAAGATGACTTTCCTAACATGTCTGCAGAATCCGAAGATATGTGACAGCAGTATCACACATGAAAATCCACCATCGGCGTTAACCTGAGATCGTCGTGCTGCAAATCCCATGTTGAATTCTGGATTAGTACTCTGCAGTGCTGTAAAAGCATCTGCGGGCCGAGGTATCATTCCAGCTGGTTGTGGATCAACGGAGCTGGCCTGCATTAATTGTACTATGAGATACTGCCTATCGTCAGGGTGGTCAGTAAAGGCCTTCGTAAACATAGTGGACGGGTCAGCGGACCGTGAATAGTTATCGCTATTTCGGGTTAGCCAGATAATTGTCGTATCAACGTCAACGTTATCGAGGCATGACTCGATTTCTCTACCATCTGTGATATATCTGGCACTGTTAAATAACGCCGTAATACCATTGTTAACGAATCCACATTATTCATTTGCTACATATGCGGTATCATCATTCAGTGAATGCCTCGGCGAGTAGGAAATACCTTGATGTATATTGGGCTTGTAGTTCGATTCGTCCACGTTGGTTTGGTTCTCGTGGTTTATAGGAATAAGATTGATAATCACGCACAGACTCATCTTTATGTACTGGAACGTCCATTCAAATGGGGGATCATACACACTCTTGAACATTTTTATTATATTCCTTGTTGTCTAAAATGATATGCCAACAAACGATTAATGATGGATCAGAGACGACGACGGGCCAAGCCACTCCCTGCTATTAGATTTGCAGTTATATTCCGGAATTCTTCACCCCGCTAATTCTTTCAACCGTTCATTTGCAGCTTGATTTATTAATTTACTTATCAGTAATCTCATCGATTAGTGCATGATAAACGTTGATATCCATGACACTACCTGTGGATAATCACTGACAAATCTCAGCTGCTTCATTGATGATTTCGGGAGAATTATTGCTGGCTCGTCTTCCTCCAATTAGGACCGCTCAGGTGGCCAAGCGGTTAGAGCGTCAGGCTTGGATGCGGGAGATCGCGGGTTCGGCCGAGTCATACCAAAGACTTATAAAAATGGCACTACCAACTGCCTCGCTTGGCGCTCAGCATTAAGAGGTTAGTGTTAGAACTGGTTGGCCTGGTGTCAGGATAATGTGACTGGGTGGGACATGATGCTACAAGTCTGCGTCATGATGCCCCGGTACTAGACATCACTTTTATCACACTGCAGACATCGTAGCGATATGACTGAAAAGTTTTTAAAGCTACGTTAAAAATCCAACACACACTCACACATCTCTCTCTCTCTCTCTCTCTCTCTCTCTCTCTCTCTCTCTCTCTCTCTCTCTCTCTCTCTTTTCCACCAATCAGAATTTCTAGTCGATCAACATCAACGTTTATCATACAGAGTGCTAAGGCCACTTCCTCGAGTGGCAACACCACTTCCAGTTGTTTCTTCCGGGAGTACCTTTGATGCAGCTTCTGCCTTTTCCTTCTTTGTTTCAGATCTAGTTCTTACGCCTGATTTTCTTCTTTCTTCTTTCGCATTTTCATGTCCCCTTTTCATTTCTTCTTGTCTTCGTTCCATTTCTTGTTTTACTTGTTCGACATACTCATCTACTGCCTGGCTAAAGGGTTTAAAATCTGTATTGTGATCTCTGACTTGCGGAGCATCGAAGGCAATGCAATACACGTATTTGCGCCAATCAGCACGATTTTTTTAAATATTTTTAACTTATTCGGGTTTTACATATTTTTTTTAATTCCACCCAAACGCAGCAATTTGAAGTAGTTTGTTTTTATTCTTGATAGCTGCAATACCTTCCTTGATAAATTTATCCATACTATCAGCTCTCACTTTTGGTGACTGATCTCTTGTTTCGGATTCTATTTCTGGTGTAACACGATCCTTTATCTCACTGATCTCAACACGAGCCTGGTCAATACCTTCTAATAATTGTGGTTGAATACCAGGTATCTCTCGAAGAACCTTTTTAGGAGCTTTGGTTCTTTCTGCTATTTTCCCGGTTGCTTAAGCGGTTTGTTCCAGCGATGGAAGAAGACCTTTAGTAGTCTCTGTGACCGGTTTAAACAATTCTGCAGCACCTTCTGCAAATTCTATTCGAGCTTACTAATGTTGTTTTAGTTGCTGTTTGACAAAATCACGGATGTGGAGATATTTCTTAATTGCCTCTAGTCGTTGTCGAGCTAGTTTAGATAATAATATCACCTGTCACCATCGCGGCTACCTTTTCATACCCCAGTGAGAAGGTTCGGTTTTTAAAAGCATTTAAACGTCGATTCAAACCCCCCCCCCCTCCATTTTTTGTGACATTATTCGCAAGCACTTTCATGAAGCGTTATTTTTACGAATCCTACAACGAAGTAGTCTGCCTCCCTCCTACAGTCCATTCTCCCCGTCTTGTATGGCTAACTTTGTTATAAGCCTTATTTTGACCGAATATTTTGGTCTGTTCAGCCCCTCTGCTGCTAACAGCGATCGAAACTCTGTACTTATCAAAGAAAATTTTAAGATGATGGTAATTAAAATACCTGATTACAAGAGGAAACTAAACTACTCCAGTATTACAGCCATAGTAAAAGATGGGATCTGTTTCTCACCGTTAATAGAAGCCTTTGCAAAATGAGGCCAAGTATCAGGGGCAAAACATCTTTGGAATCACTTTGTTTACGACTTGCAGTAACCACGCATTACTTTACTCATACATTTTACAACTGAAGTAAGGAACTCAAATGTCAGAAAGTACATTTTTAAAAATCTGTCGGAGGTCTGTACATAGAGTTCATGTTAGTTGGGAAAAATGTCATTCAAGTCCGAAATACAGCTTTAAATATCTTTTGTTTCCCCTTTACATTTATTGTTAGAGGTCGTGAAAATACAATACAAATACATAACAAAGTCATATTTGGATGTACGCTTGTCTCAGAATAATCATCAATACCTGGTATAGTAAAGCATTCAGTAAATTTAGGATGACATCGTGTCAATTAGATATTTAGATCAGGAAGCGTACAAATCAAGGATGTCATCACGTCAATTAGACATTTAGAACAGGAAGCGTACAAATCAAGGATGTCATCACGTCAATTAGACATTTAGATCAGGAAGCGTACAAATCAAGGATGTCATCATATCAATTAGACATTTAGATCAGGAAGCGTACAAGTCAAGGATGTCATCACGTCAATTAGACATTTAGATCAGGAAGCGTACAAGTCTAGAATGACATGAAGGAACAAAGTCTCTGTTCAGTTTTAATCTATTAATAATCCATATCAAATTAGAACCAATCCAAAGGCATCCTTCATTTTAAAGTGGTAAATATGAGTATAAATATATAAATATA
>JAECUM010044007.1:0-12263 GCA_016617855.1 Megalonaias nervosa
CCCCTCTGTAAAAATACCTTTCCATCGTATGTTCAGTGTATCTAATTTATATTGTAAGTTGACTTTTGTCCGTGATTGCAGGTTATTGATAGACGTTTTGAATTCCTGACGTTTATCATATTTGTAATGGTAAACAAGATGTGTACTAAAATCTGGGTTCAATGCCTAACATTCTTTACGAGTTAGTGGAATGTTCCGTTAGTTTTCCAGAAAATGCTTGTCTCGTAGGTCAAGTGAAATGTTTATATAATGGGTACTTAGTAAACAAATTATTCATTCTTGTTTTAACACCGGTCTGTAGAATCATTGACAGTCATGTTCAGATATAATTCTAGAAGAGAATTATTTATTTAAATCATTCCCAAGTACTCACTGACTGGATTAACACAATATTTTGGATTTTTGTGAATTCATTCAAAGACGTTCTGGACTGCATCATTGGTATCTGAGGATATTCAAAACTATTGGTACATCAGGAGATTCAAGACTATTGGAATTCATTCGGAACATTCTAAACCTTTTGGACTTGTGATGGGACATTTAGGATTATTTGGGATTTAATTCACAATACTGTGTACTTTTATAAAACTTTCACTTTGTAACTTTGAGAAATAAATAACTTGTTGATTTTACTAAACTTGTTGGTTTCGCTTCTTCTGTTGCACTGTTTAAGACCTAGAGTCGTAATAAATGAAAGTCACTTAGCGCAATTCTATAACGTCCAATTAATAGAATGATGATAAACGCATGAATTCCCGTAATTGCTGGATCAATACATTTTCTCAAATCTACCGTGGATATTCTTGGCGAGTGGTCTTAGTAACTCCAGTAATCCAGTGCTTCAGGGTTGTCGAAATCAGTGTTATGGTGGATCCATTACGTTCATTAGGGTGCACCTAGGTCATTTCCATGTTCATGTTCGCTCTCTTTTTCTCTTTTGCTTGATTTGTTTATCTCATGATTGTCAACATCAGTTTTGTTTGCTTGCTTTGCACCACTCCTTAAAATGTTTATATAATGTTCAATTTGTGTATTTATAGAAACGACGTATTTGCTCTAGAAACATTTCCAAATATGTTTCGCAACTTGGTAATCAATTTTTTAGACTATATATGGTATATCGCCAAAGAAAGAAGGGATTGGTATGATATCCATACACATTAAAAGATCATCAGACAAATTGACTAGGAATTGTAAGAGTATATATTGAATAAAAACATTAGGACAGTAATAGATAGAACAGCAGGTGCTTAAATTAGTCGATAACCTTTTCGCTCATACATAATTATACCACGTTTTCAGATTGTTCCTTATTTATCATCATATCTGACGCAATCAAAGACAGAAATAGAAGTCAAGACGAATAAATGGGGGTCTGCGGAACAATGGTTAACAGACGCATATTATTAAACAGTTATTATTAGCATCTTAAAGGTAATACATTCATTAAATTCACCTAAAATGACGAGTCATGAAATGGTAAGTTAAATTAATTTTGGTCCAATATAGTTTGTATTCTTGTACATGGCTTATCTTTCGAATGAACCATAACGCTATCGACCTCAAAACATTGCAACGTCTCTTCATTTTCAGCCTGTGAATCGAATTTAATGTTTCTGTGATGCCTTGCAATCGATGTGCACAAGCATATTCACGATAAAGATAAGGCGATCGGAGGCACTTTCGAAATCGATGTTTCAACTGAAAACCCCGAGAATTTACTGAAGATATTGCACAAGGTGTATATTGTCTAAAGTAGTTTACTTAACACGTCTGTCGAGTTTTGACAATATATAATCATATCAAACTGAAACCTATTTTCTCTTTCTCCCTAATTAATATTTTGTATGATTCTGGATATGACATTTCACATACATTTTCAAGCACTCAGTCGTACGTAAGTCTTGAATTGCTTTAAAAAATCTACAATAATTCTTGAGAAAAGGACGTCAAGTCATTTGAACTTAATTGTGAAGATTTGATTAAAAAAAGAGATTTTTTTTTACCTAACTTTCTTCGGGTGTAACATCATGGTAGTACAATCATGAGCTCTTTGTGATAACCTAAAATTAGTTTATGATCAATGTGGGTAATTAATATTAAAAATTTAACTCCAAGTCTAACATGGACTCCTTCTTTGGGTCCAATTGGCCACGGAGTTCTTATCTGGGTCTAATTGGCCATGGAGTTATTATTTGGGTCCCATTGGCCATAAATGAATGCAAATGAAATATTTTAAGTTCATATGCATCTCTTCCAGCTGAAAGCTATTTGTTTATTTAAGCCAAGATGAATTGTGAACTTTAAACTCATAGTGAGAGGTATTGAGCAAGATAACTTTAAAATATTGTATGAGAGCAGTAGAGCAAGGTAACGCTGTAAGACATCGGCAGAGGAAGATAACGCTGTTAAACATGGAGTGAGAGCGGTAGAGCCTGCTAAAGATGTAAAATATTTAATGAGAGCCGTAGAGCAAGGTAACACTATATAACAGTGTGAGACCGGGAAAGCATGGAAATAGTTGAAAACATAGCGGTGGAGTGCTCTAAAATATATAGTAAGAGAGCGGAAGAACAAAGTAACGCTACAATCTGATTAAACTCAGATCTCCACTGTTATACATGAAGATATGACAGCAATTGCTTAGGGGTCATGTTCTGGTAACCTATGTTATTACCATAATTGCTAATTTATATCTTCTCGTTTGGAGACTGAACGGTGTGGATGAAGAGCATGTATGTGTGTCGAACAATTTGATTCATTTTCAGATTTTTGAAAGCTAAATTTCAATTGACTAATTCAAAAGTCATTAGAACATGACCCCAGAGCGGTCTTCGTCAGATCTTCACGTCGGACAGCGGAGATCTGATTTTAATAAGATTGAGTAACGCTTTAAATAGAGAATGAGAGCGGTAGAGCGAAGTAACGTTGTAAAATAGGAATATACTGTAGACATTGTAAAATATTATGCATAGGATGTAAAATTTATTGCTTCTGTATTACATGACTAGGGCTGAGCATGGTAACTGTAAAATATAGAATGAGAGCGATAGAGCAAGATAACACTGTAAAACATAGGCTGAGAGCGGTAATGAGAGGTATCGCTGTAAAACAGGAAAATACAGAGGACACTGTGAAAATAATATTTATAGGATGTATTGTTTATTTCTTATGCATTACATGACTACGGTATGCAAATGATATCGAAAGCCAGTAACTTGATGTGATTCAATAGGCATGCACATTATGTCTCAAGCCAGTAACTTGATGTGATTCAATAGGCATGCACATTATGTCTAAAGCCAGTAACCTGATGGGATTCAATAGGCATGCACATTATGTCTAAAGCCAGTAACCTGATGGGATTCAATAGGCATGCACATTATGTCTAAAGCCAGTAACCTGATGGGATTCAATAGGCATGCACATTATGTCTAAAGCCAGTAACTTGATGTTATTCAATAGGCATAAACATTATGTCTAAAACCAATAACTTGATGGTATTCAATAGGCATGCACATTATGTCTAAAGCCAATAACTTGATGTTATTCAATAGGCATAAACATTACGTCTAAAACCAATAACTTGATGTGATTCAATATGCATCCACATGTCTAAAGCCAATAATTTGATGAGCACTAACTTGAAAACTAGGACACATATGTATTGTAAAATTCTATGGGGTTTCTTTTAAAGTTAAAGTATATCTTTCTGATAAATTTGGGATTGGTTCCATCTGAGACAGTGGCATTGATTTGTTTCGTTTGCTGGGAATGTAACTCCAAGTAGCGTCACTTTCTTACACTGTTTGTTTCAAGACAATGTCATGTTGAGTCACAAGAGTACAGAAAAGTGTAAGGCAATTAGGACACAGGAAGTGCTCTCTCTCTAGGCAATTAGGACACAGGAAATACTCTCTGAAGGCAATTAGTACACAGGAAGTGCTCTCTGAAGGCAATTAGGACACAAGAAGTTTTCTCTGTAAGGCAATTAGTACACATGAAGTGTTCTCTGCAAGGCAGTTAGGATAGATGAAGTGTTCTCTGTAAGACAATTAGTATATAGGAAGTTTTCTCTGTACGGCAATTAGGACACAGGAAGTTTTCTCTGTACGGCAATTAGGACACGGGAAAAGATCTCTTTAAGGCAAAATAGGACACATGATGTGCTCTCTATGGGCAATTAGGATACAAGACGTTTTCTCTGTGAGATGATTGTTATGTATATTTAATTTGCTTTGTTTGTTAGTTTTACTTTATTGCATGCTATTGTAATGTAACATTGTATGTTGGACTTGATCTTGTCCAAAATTTAGTTCATTTCTGCTTGACTCAAATTGACTTTTTTATTTTATTCATTTTAAACAACTAATACATAGCTAAATTACTCTCTATATGTATGGGTTTAAAATCAGTATTATTATTAATAGAAGAAGTAAATATGTTTATTTGGGGTCAAAGTGTTGGAATTTCCTAAGTGAATTTTTACGTAATCCAGATTATTGTTTTGTACACATCAGGATCATTCTAGAAGGTTATTTTCCATTAGGTAATGCTTTCTTTATAGAAAATGCTAATTGTGACCTGAGGTCAAGTAGAGAACTATATAATCTTGCAACTGTGAGGTCTTGGTCATTCGTGCTTTAATTTTTAGCAGAATTAAGTTGTATGTTGTGTCCAGTATTGTTTAAATTTCGGGCTGGAATCTTTTTCTTCAAATTATTGAATTCAAGTTATTATTTTCTCTGCAAATTAAAAGTGCTCTGATAAAATTCTTGGATAAAGACATTCACTAGAATTTATACTTAATTCAAACCTGGAATTATATCACTGTGATTCAACAAAAGACTGTGATCACATCAACACTCTATAACAGACACGTCGTCACCTTCAGTTTTTGGATTTCTTCGGGACTTGTACTGAGTTTGATTCAGGACTTTAAATTATTAGGACTTGTGTCTGTAATTCCTGGATTATTTGGGGATTTAATTCGCAATACCGTAAGTTCTTTTTTCTCCTTTTCACTTTGTATTCTAGGGAAATAAATTATTTGTTAAATTTTACAACGCTTGTTGTCTTTCAAACATCAACTAATAATAATGTGATGAATTGGTTAATGAAAACTGAGTATGATACCATATAGTAATTAGTTTTCAACGTAACAATGTCTCCAAGGGTTGAGTATTTGATACCATATAATAATTAGTTTTCAACGTAACAATGTCTCCAATGATTGAGCATTTGATACCATATAGTAATTAGTTTTCAACGCAACAATGTCTCCAAGGATTGAATATTTGATACCATATAATAATTAGTTTTCAACGTAACTACGTCTCCAAGGATTGAGTATTTGATACCATATAGTAATTAGTTTTCAAAGTAACTACGTCTCCAAGGATTGAATATTTGTCAACCTCAAGGACAATTATTACAGGATGCAGTAATATTTTATGCCTTTCGAAATATCAAGAAAACGTTAATATGCAAATATAACTTTTCAAAGACAGCAGAGAGAATAGTAACACATGATTGGCGTGGGAACGTCATGGAGTTTGTCCAAATTGTTTCCATCAGACATTGATAGTTTGAGCTGAACACTCTAAATGAACGCAAAGGTCAAAACTTTGCGAATTAGAAAGCAATGTAAATTCTATAAAGATTAACACATTCACACATATTCCCAGATTCAACGTCTGTAATGCATGTATCCCTGTGAGGAATTCTGATAACCTAAAACCATATTTCTCACAGTACAATAATCACTATAACCCATTTATAGATTTATTTGTATATGTTTGTTCTTGTTCATCGTCACATGATGTAAAAGAATTTACAACATATATTTAAATCTGATTTTGTCAATAACGTGCTCTCTCTCTCTCTCTCTCTCTCTCTCTCTCTCTCTCTCTCTCTCTCTCACCCCCGTTGGTCGGTTTGACTTAACTTTTACCATCATTAATAGGTCCTGAGATATCCTCGCACGACACAAACAAAATCCTCTACGTTCGTGTTTTCACGGAGTTTCGCCCGTATCTTACTACGATGGGAGAGAGAGAGAGAGAGAGAGAGAGAGAGAGAGAGAGGCTGTTTATTCTGGCATGAGTTCATTCTTGGGTACCATACGACAGACGGTCACAGACTCTAGATAGGATCATGGAATGTTCCTAACTGCATAAAACACAGTACTGTTATCGCAGAATATAAGCTGCATAACGAATACTTCGTTAGCCTAAAATTAAAGAATTACAGAAAAATAGAACAAAAAGGACCATAGGGCAGTTACTACTTGAACCATAAGGAACAAAACATGATTTATTAATGAAAGCTGCCACAAGTTGTGTGGAACATGTCATGGAACCCTGCATTCTAAGGGGACTCATTTAAAAGCAAATCTTGTCAATAGGATAGTACTTGAGATTTTGTTTTTGGTGTCCTGACAAATAAAGAACAGAAAAAGAAGAGAGGGGGAAGAGAGTGAAGAGGACGAGGATGTCATACACCAAAAGAACTGTAGCAGTGGAGGAAAGCGGAATTCAATGATGTCAGATTGTAGCAGTAGAGGAAAATGAAATTCCATGATGTCACCAATCTGTGCTTACATCTTGTGGATTCCAATATCTTCACTGAAGAGATCACAGATGGTATGTGGCTCTTAAAACGATCACAGACTGGTCAGAATAACACCCATATATAGATTTTAAGAAAAAGAATGCAGCTACAATGATATATATAAATCATCATTGTAGTTCCATTCTTCACCTCCTTATTTTCAAAGTTGAATTAATTTTCTTGTCTTTTCTTAAACTTCCATTTTTGACATTTTCAAAATTTTGGGATCATACCGTGGCTCAGACTCAGAGGGTTGTTGTCTTAAAGCTTGCCTGTCATTGGCATTATAGTGTGTTGTCTTAAAGTTTGCCTTTCATTGGCATTATAGTGTGTTGTCTTAAAGCTTGCCTTTCATTGGCATTATAGTGTGTTGTCTTAAAGCTTGCCTTTCATTGGCATTATAGTGTGTTGTCTTAAAGCTTGCCTTTCATTGGCATTATAGTGTGTTGTCTTAAAGCTTGCCTTTCACTGGCATTATAGTGTGTTGTCTTAAAGCTTGCCTGTCATTGGCATTATACTGTGTTGCCTTAAAGCTTGCCTTAAAGCTTGCCTTTCATTGTCATTATAGTTTTTTGTCTTCAAGCTTGCCTTTCATTGTCATTATAGTTTTTTGTCTTAAAGCTTGCCTGTCATTGGCATTATAGTGTGTTGTCTTAAAGCTTGCCTTTCATTGTCATTATAGTGTGTTGTCTTAAAGCTTGCCTTTCATTGTCATTATAGTGTGTTGTCTTAAAGCTTGCCTGTCATTGTTATTATAGTGTGTTGTCTTAAAGCTTGCCTTTCATTGTCATTATAGTGTGTTGTCTTAAAGCTTGCCTGTCATTGTCATTGTAGTGTGTTGTCTTAAAGCTTGCCTTTCATTGTCATTATAGTTTGTTGTCTTAAAGCTTGCCTGTCATTGGCATTATAGTGTGTTGTCTTAAAGCTTGCCTTTCATTGTCATCATACTGTGTTGTTTTTAAGCTTGACTTTCATTGTCATCATACTGTGTTGTCTTAAAGCTTGCCTTTCATTGTCATCATAATGTGTTGTCTTAAGGCTTGCCTTTCATTGTCATCATAGCGTGTTGTCTTAAAGCTTGCCTTTCATTGTCATCATAGTGTGTTGTCTTAAAGCTTGCCTGTCATTGGCATTATAGTGTGTTGTCTTAAAGCTTGCCTGTCATTGTCATAATAGTGTGTTGTCCTAAAGCTTGCCTGTCATTTGCATTATAGTGTGTTGTCTTAAAGCTTGCCTTTCATTGTCACTATAGTGTGTTGTCTTAAAGCTCGCCTGTCATAAAGCTTGCCTGTCATTGCCTGTCATTGTGATTATAGTGTGTTGCCTTAGAGCATGCCTTTCATTGTCATTATAGTGTGTTGTCTTAAAGCTTGCCTGTCATTGTCATTATAGTTTGTTGTCTTGAAGCTTGCCTGTAATTGGCATTATAGTGTGTCTTAAAGCTTGCCTGTCATTGTCATTATAGTATGTTGTCTTAAAACATGCCTTTCATTGGCATTATAGTTTTTTGTCTTAAAGCTTGCCTTTCATTGTCATTATAGTGTGTTGTCTTAAAGCTTGCCTGTCGTTGTTATCCTACTGTGTTGTCTTAAAGCATGACTTTCATTGTCATCATACTGTATTGTCTTAAAGCTTGCCTGTCATTGTCATCATAGTGTGTTGTCTTAAGGCTTGCCTTTCATTGTCATCATAGTGTGTTATCTTAAAGCTTGCCTGTCATTGTCATTATAGTGTGTTGTCTTAAAGCTTGCCTTTCATTGTCATTATAGTGTGTTGTGTTAAAGCTTGCCTGTCATTGTCATTATAGTTTGTTGTCTTAAAGCTTGCCTGTCATTGGCATTATAGTGTGTTGTCTTAAAACTTGCCTTTCATTGGCATTATAGTGTGTTGTCTTAAAACTTGCCTGTCATTGGTATTATAGTGTGTTGTCTTAAAGCTTGCCTGTCATTGTCATTATAGTGTGTTGTCTTAAAGCTTGCCTGTCATTTTCATTATAGTGTGTTGTCTTAAAGCTTGCCTTTCACTGACATTATAGTGTGTTGTTTTAAAGCTTGCCTTTCATTGTCATTATAGTTTGTTGTCTTAAAGCTTTTCTTTCATTGTCATTATAGTGTGTTCCTCCAGATCTTGACCTGTTCTTTTCTCGACATTTGATCCTTTCATTGAGATGAAGTGTTCCTCAGGCCCGGCCCTAGCATGTGCAGGGCCCAAGGCAGCAAACGATGAGCGCGGGGCCCCAAGCAAAAAAATCGCATTGCGGAGAAGCGCGGGGCCCAAGGCGGTTGCCTCGTTCGCCTTGCCCTAGGGCCGGGCCTGGTGTTCCTCCAGATCTTGGCCTGTTCTTTTCTCAATATTTGATTGGACACTATTCACTATACCCATCGGCTTCTCAGGCTAATTCTAATAGCGAGAATTAAGAGGTGTTATGCCGTGAAACAACGACGATATGGGATATCCTTGGAACAAGAATAGATGTCGCCTTATAAATATGTACTTAATCTAGCACAATAAGAAGATATACTTTCACAATTTGTTTAAATGGGAATTTATTGCATTTTCATAAAAGTCGCCTTATTTATCCTACACTTCTAATTGAATAAATAAGAATCGCATCCATCTTTCATTACCTTGAAAAGACTATTGATTCAGTGAATATGATGATTGTACCGTCTTTACAATGATATACCTAACACAAATATTGGGATAAAGAAAGCACAAATTCACTCTCGGTCAAAGTATATCTCTATCACATGGGAAAGAGAAACATGACATTGATTCTGGGACAAAATAGAAACACAATCACCGATAGAGTTTATGTAATTTTACAGAGATTACATCTGTAGCCCTGACGGATTTAGCGACATATCTCTGAATATCTTACGTTGCAAATAAATGGGACTCATCAGTAATTTTGATGGATCCCCTAACACTAATGACTGTCTAATCACTGTTTTGTTTAAAAAGTATGATGGGTAAATTGGGACTTTTTCTCCAGAGGGCAGTTATTAAAATGCACTATTGACAAGCAACTTGAAAAAAATATATGTATATATATATATATATATATATATATATATATATATATATATATATATATATATATATATATATATATATATATATATTACCAATGATTTTAATAGATATTTGTTAATAGAATTCTTAATGGGGAGCTAGGCACATTCAAATTAATTTCTGAACTCAGTTTGTATATTAGGATTTAACAGCTTATCGGATTGCATGATGTTAGTCAACAGACATCTTTTGTCATATTAGTTTTCACTTGGCAAATTTATTGTGTACTGTTTTTGAAATTGGGACGAATGTCTGTGCTTTACACACTGCAAGTAAACGGAGATACATTCAAATAGGGGGTCCCGAGTGGCCGAGTGGTCTAAAGCGCCCACCGTTACGGATCACTGCCATCTCAGCTCTGTCTGCGTGGGTTCGAGTCTCGGGTTCGGCCAATGTGGGTATGTGAGAAAGCTTGCCAGTAGCGTCTCGTTGGTCGGTGGTTCTTTCCAGGGTTTTCTCGGGTTCTTCCTCCATCATTTATACTGGCCGCCATGTATAGCCTATATTGTGCTGGAAATTGGCGTTAAACCCTACAACAACAACAGCAACAACAACCTTCAAATAGAGCTTGTTGGACAGAACGTCATCCATATACCATTCACCTTCATCTACCTCACCTGCACCTACCCGTTTTTTAAAAAATCTGTATCCACCTATCATACGAAAGAGAAGAAAAGATTCGAATATTTCATTTCAATTTTGGATATCAAATCTAAAGACATTTTCATTATCCCATGGCGCATGTATCACGGAAAAGCAATGCGATCAGTGCTTGTATTATCTGACACATTCCACTTAGACAGACCTTTAAACATACAACAGATACGCTCAGACTATTGTAGATATAGCAAAGGATTTCATGCCAATAACATGGAAATGTATGGAATAGGAAACGGGCTGCTAAAATATAAAGACAGCATGTTGCGAGTCTACGCTCTTAAAATAAGTAACAGAAGAGAGTGAAGACAACAAGCTTTGTAAAATTTAACAAATAATTTATTTCCCTAGAATACAAAGTGAAAAATGAGGGAAAAAAAAGAACTTACGGTTTTGCGAATTAAATCCAAAAATATTCCAAGAATTAAAGACACAAGTCCTAGTAATACAAGTCCTGCATAAAACTCAGTTCAAGTCCCAAAGAGATTTAAAATTGAAGGCGATGACGTGTCTGTTATAGCCTACGAAGTACTGATGTATCAACAGTCTCTTGTTGAATCACAGAAATATTATTCCAGGTTTGAATTCAGTATAAATTCCAGTGAATGTTTTTATCCAAGAATTTTATCAGAGCACTTCTGCATTTCCAGAGAAAATAAACACTTGAATTCAATAATTTGAGGAAAATAAAATTCAGCCCAATCTGGTCACAACATAATGCAACTTAAAGTGCTATATGTTAAAGCACGACTGGTAAAATCCTCACAGTCACAAGATAATATAGTTCTCTGCTTGACCTCAAGGTCACAATTAGCATTTTCTAAAAACAACCATTACCTAATGGAAAATAACCTTCTTGAATGATCTAACGAGCCTTGTTTATTTAAAATATAATACCATATAACATTCACTTGGGAATCTCCAAAACCCTGACCCTGATTAGCATATTTACTCCTTCTTTGTTTACCTGAATAATAATTCTGTTAATAAGCTCATACACATAGAGAATAATGAAGCTATTATTAGTTGTTTACATAAATGAAATAAAAAGAAATTAAAAAAAGTCAATCAGGTCAAGCAGAAATGAACAAAAATTTTGGCCAAGGTCAAGTCCAGTATACAATGTTACATTAAAATAACATATAATGAACTAAAAAAAAATTAAAACTAACAGACAAACAATTTAATTAAATATACATAACAAGCATAACTGTACAAATTGCATGGATAATAATACTGCTATGAGAATCGCTAATTTGTGAGTTTTATTTTAGGCAAATTTGAAGATAGGGCTCAAACGTGTTATTTTTAATAACTCAACACAAAGAATACCATTCTGAAAGCATTTGGATAGTTCACATTACATGCATCACACTACGAACATTTGACTGGTGCCAGGAGATAGTGAGGATGAGTAACTTAATCTGGAAAATCTATCTGTGAATATTTAAATCAAATTGCGATCGATCTAGGACAATAGATTAAGAGTAACTCAAAACATTCATCTTGGAATCATTTATTGCGGTACAGTAGTTTAGCATTTTCTTTCATGTAAATACAATTTAATGATGTTATTGGAAAACAGTTTACCATCTGGAAGTTCATCTGATACATAATAACTGAATAACACAAAAGGATAATAAATTTTTAAAGCAAAATTTTTCAGCTGAAAACAAAGAAAAAACAAATCTCTCATCGCAAACAATAAACAGCGTTCGCTGGTTGTTAATTAAGGACTGATCATTACACGTGTAAACAGGCTAGACAATGACAGCTCGACACATCATTAATGCCATTCGGCTGCAACTGCTCGTTTGCAAAGGTTTGATAACAAGATAACTAAAAAGAAAATTAAAACGATGCTATAATTTGGGAAAAGAACATTTTAATTAAAATTATATATATATATATATATATAT